>WAAG01061394.1:28691-151384 GCA_013390105.1 Tichodroma muraria
CTTCCTGGGGAGACAGGGACAGTCTTTGGAAATCCCTGCTGGAGACAGCAGCAGCCCCTCAGTTCAAAGCTCCTTTCTTTAGGCCTTGAATTCTCGGCCATAAAGTCTCTGAAGAGGTTTTGATAACTGGCCTATCTTTTAGATAAGCAAAGCTTTGGATGAATCCCACACAGCCCTCTATCTACCACAAGTCCTCATTTGTTTTCCGCTCGGGCACTTGCTGGTTTTCCTCTCCAAGGTGTTGGACAGAAATGTCAAGAGGTTGAAGGGACAGGACAATTTTTCTCTTTTTTTACCAAGTGCTATGGGGCAAAACAGTTGAAGGAAAACATGAGCGATAACTGAGTGAGGTGGGTTTTTCTCATGGGAGCTGTAGGTTTGTCCCTTCTGCGACATAAAGGAAAGGCAGAGAGGAAAGACAGATGAAAGTTCACCCTAACAAATGGTTGAAGTTGAGGGAATTCTAAACCACCAAATTCAGTGTATTTAAATCTACTGGGACCAGACTGAAGGACCTTCAAACAGGCAAATTTGTGATCCGAGTTTGGAACAAAGAACGTAAGCAGAGCCTAGAGAAAAAAATTCTGATTTCTGTGAGGCCTTTCTAGACAGTCTTGTCTAGGGGAAACTTATTAAAGGGAAGGGGAAGAAAAGAAGTGGAGGAGACAGTTACTGGAGAGAAGATTTCCTGAAATGAATCAGAGGAAACAGCCAGAGCCTCTCCCAGCAGAGCTGCACACCCCACGAGCTCCTCGCAGGCAGCCAAGAGCCCAGAGACAGCCAGTTATGCCCAGGTTATTTATTTCCCTCACTCCGGCAGTGTCACGTATGTAATGTTTTAGAAAATAGTGTCTTCTTTTATCTGCAGCAGGATACAAAGCAAGAAGCAGCTTCCTAGAGCAGCCAGGCAGAAGGGAGCTGGCAACCTGTGCTGGGTCAGGAGGGGAGGAAGATTAAAAGGAGATGGGATTTTGCTTTGTCCTTCACGGAAGACTTTATCCCCTCCAGAAACACAACAGAAGCTTTCTCTCCCTTGGAGGTTGGCCGGCAATGGCCTTCCTGTCTCTCAAAGCTGCTCCTGGGTCATGCACAGGGCAAGCTGTGAGCAGCACGGCCCCGTCCCCTGCCCCAGCAACAGATCTGCCATCAGCCCCCTGCTCCCCACACAGCCTGCCCGTGTCCCTGCTTCCTTGGGTGGCACTCGTCCCTCTGCCAGCCCTGGCTTCGCGCCCACTGCAGGGCGACGCTCATCAATTAGGGCACAACAAATAATTAAGCTGATGAATGTCTCTTTTCCCTGCTTTCTGACTGCACTTGCCTCGAATTTATGCCCAGATTATGACTGGATTTATTCGTTGCCACTTGCAGCATTCAAAAGAGGCCTTTAATGATTTCTTTTAAGCTCTCCAGCCTGATTGTGAGCAGTGCAGGGCAAATACTCATTATTTCCTATCTAAGCAGCAGTGCTGATTAGTCGGTGCTTGGTCAGATAAGTCACACTGCTCCATTCTCCACTCGCTGGCTTGATCCACAAGGTCATTCACTGCTAATGCTCAAATGCAAAGGAAAAACATGGGATAAGCACGGAAGTCCCTTGCGCATTTTCAGGGCAACAAAATAGGAGCGTGCAAAATCTCACATTAAGTAAGAGGGCTCGGATTCAAAGTCAGCCTGGGTTGAAGAATTTTTCTTTCAGACAGCCTGTTCACAGCACTGTGTGCAGCCCAAAGTGCGTTTGGGAGGGTGGTGGGACTGCAGTGAAACTTAAGTCTTGACAGTTTGCGGACACTAAAGATCTGAAGCCAGCTCTTACTTGACTGTTAACTCCTGAATCTTCACATGGTGCAATGTTAATCTTCAGCCCTTTCCCAAAATAATGTGTGGAGTTGCTATGTTCTCTTAAATGTGAACCATGTGTCACCTCAGCAATGGCTGCTGCGGGAAAAAGATGATATATCTAAAGCTTTTAAAATGTCCTGTGACATTTTGGGAGAAAAACAGGTGTTGCATAAATGTTGGACATTTATGGGCAAACTTGCAGGGGCTTTAAAAGACTGACACATCTGCCACATAGTATGTAACCCTGAAAAAGGAGCAAAGCAGTCTCTTTCATGTGTCTCACTCTCTCTACAACTGTATGAAAATACATCCTCATCTGGTATTGGAATTAACAGAGCTGGACTCACCCCTCCCTATGACTCCTCCAGGTTTCTGGCTTTTACACCCAACGTGTATTTTAAAACTGTGCCTTTTTAAGTAGGTGGCAAACTGTGCTGGAAGGATTTGGTATGCGGAGTATTTTTATTCAGCTCCCTTTTCTCTCACCTTTCATTGTTTTTCCCTTTGGAATATCTCCTGTAATGCTCCACTCATAAACCTCTTCAAAGGGAGGGCTGTATTTGAACAGCCTGGCCTGAAATCTGGTCTCAGTCAAAGGCCTCAGATGGGAAAATAACTGGGAGAGCCAAGCCCCACGGCCTCACGGCTGCTGCCGCAGGTGTCGGCAGCCGCTTTGCAGGAGTGAGGTTCTCCCGCTGCCTCCTTGACTCTGACCCCACACCCCCCTGACTGAGTTATTATTCCCCCTTTTACCCTATAAATGTAATAAACTGGGACTTAGCATCTTGCTTTTAGTGTGGAAGATCCAAGGAGAAGCTGGTTTTCCTCACTTCTCCCAGGCGTCTCATTCAGCTCCTGGGATGTTGTTGGTGTTTTGGGAGAGAGGAGGAGACTTTGGAAGCTGAATGCATGCCAGGGATGTGATGGGCTCCATGGCTCAGCCCTCCAACTGTGTGATCTCAGGGATGGGGGGCTCTAAACTGCCAGCTAGGGCTAGTCTAATTCCCCAGTCACACCAATCCAGCTCCCAGGGAAGTCTGTGAAAGCAGACGTATCCCCGAAAAGCCACAAAACCTCCCCCTCCGTGGGGAAAATCATCAGACTTGTGACCAGCTGCCCGTCGCTGACCATTTGCCCTTTGCATCGAGCAGTTTTAGCACAGAAAACAGTAACCCACTGGATTGCAAAGTGCTTCCCCTCCTTGGGAGGTCACTTGGCTTCTGGGTGGCAGGGAATCATTTCAGATATTTTCTGCAGATATTTTGAGCGAGTCGCCCGACTGGTAAGTGTTCACAACTCTGTGCAGATCCCACTTGGTCTCAACTCCCTGCCCAGCAATAAATTCTGCTCCCAAACCTTAATCCTATCCCTCCCCCCCATCCAGTTCAGCTCTCACATCCCTTGTGTTTCAGTTGTGCCCTTAGCTCCTGTCTTGATGGGGCTGGTTCGGGTCGGTCCCCTCCCAGGCACCTCGCTTTCGTTCTTCTGACACTGCTTGGGATTTTTCATCGCCTGCTCTCCAGCCTGCAGGCAGTGAGATAAAGTTTCCCAGGCAAGCTGTTTTGGGAGGGGAAGATCTACACCATGCTGAGCCACCGGGCACTTCCAGCTCTGCCCTCCTGGCTGGTGGGAGGTCAGCGAGCAAGCTGTGCTGCTGTTGGGCTGCTCCTCCCAAGGAGGTGGAAAATCAGTCAGAGACAGGAATCTCTTCTTGGAGACAGCTGAAGAAGAGCCACTGTCTGCCATCCTGCCCATCTCTCCAGTGCTTGTTTCACCAGGGAGCCCCTTTTGGGGTCTCCGTGCCCTACTCCACCCATGGGGAACAGAGGAGCTCCCCTGCCTAGGCTTCCTTGCACACGGCTCCCAGGAATTTTTTCCAAAGGAGCACCACAATAGAGGGGAATATTTGTCCAAAAAGAGCACAGCTAGGGAGATGACCTCTTCCCCTGCATTTTCCCCAAAGGAGAAATTAACTCCTTCCACTTGCCAGGGCATGCCCATCTCCCTTCCCCAGTGTTCCCAGATGGAGCAGAGACAGGCCACAATGCTGAACCAAGGAAAAGAAGTCTCCAGCCAAAGCTGGCTCCCCTGCAGAGAGGACTCCTTCCTCAGCTGAGTGACACGGATGGTGTCATACGCTGAGCCCAAGCTCCCTCAGGTTTTATTATTTATTAATATGTATCAGATACTTAACACAGCTGGATTTTTCATTCTGTTCTACACACAGATCTGGAAGATAAGGTAAAATATTCACCTGGCAGAGGCTAAAATTTACTTTATTTTTCAGGAGGAACCTACTTCCAGATCCCTCCTGGTTAGAAACCTATAAAATGTATTGCTCCAAGCCACAGGCTCTACCACTCCAGTCATCACTGTCTCTAACAGTGCTCAGAAATGTGTGCTAAAGAAGCAGAAAAAAGGGGGATGTGTGTGGAGGGACTCTTCCCCAGGCTCAGGCAGCCAAAGGTTCAAATATTCCTCAGCCAGAAACTGCATCCAGATCACAGTGTCTAATAGCCATTGATGGAGCAAAGCTCCATAAATAGGCCTGTTCTTTTTTTGACTTCAAATATACTTTTTGTTCTTAATAATGCTCTGTGGCAACACATCCTCATACTCAAACACACACTGTGCCAATAAGGATGTTCTTTCATCTGTTTGGATCCTGCTTCCAGGAAATTACCACTTCACCCCCTCATTGCTGAGTGATAAAAACCAGTGGATTTTACTTTCCTAAGCATCCTCCCTACCTTAAATAATGATTTTATAGATCTGTGTCACTAGCTTGTCTCTTTTTGCAAGGCTCTGGTCTATGTGGTCTCTGTGCATAAAATATTTGACATCTCCACCCAGCCCTGCTGACCTGCTCCACTCTTCTCTGCTCCATTCTTCTCTGTCCCACTCTGGGATGGGACAGTCAGCAGCAAGCCAGGCACGTGTGGGTACACATGGATCAAAGAACAGATCCACAATGATGCTTTCCTTTTACACTCTCCTATTTTCCTAATGACTCCTAACCTTTAGTTTCCCCTTGGAGCCTTGAGGATGGATGATAAATGAACCAGCAAGAACTCAGTGCCTATGGTGAGCTGATGCCTGGGCTGAAGGTCTTTCTGAGACCTTGGACCTCCCTTTTTTGAGCAAACTTTTATTTTATTTTTTTTTCCCCTAGGCACAAAGCAGCACTCACCAAGGAATTCCCAAGAAAAGAGGAAGGGGCATCCCTACCTTTTTGGTCTTGACTGTTGAGGCACAGCAGTCCCCACCATCATAGTTGCAGAAGGCTCTGTTGTTGATGGAGTCACAGTAGTTGTCCCCCATGAAAGGCTGAAAAAGGAAAAAGCAGGAAAAGGCTGAGAGTGTGGATATGGATTAAAAGAGCCCCTTCCTTATAGAGACAGGGTGGGAAAGTCATGGCTGGAGAAGGGAAGGTTGTGTGGAGACCTCACAGGACCTTCCAGTGTCTGAAGGGGCTGCAGAGACCCTGGAGAGGGACTGTTATCTGGAACTGGAGTGACAGGACAGGAGGAAATGGCTTCAAATTGAAAGGGAAATTTAGATTAGATGTCCCAAAGAAATTTTTCCCTGTGGGGATGATTGTGCCAGGTGAGACCCTGGCACAGAGACACTGTGGCTGCCCCTGGATCCCTGGAAGTGTCCAAGGGCAGGTTGGATGGGGCTTGGAGCAACCTGGGACAGTGGAAGGTGTCCCTGCCTGTGGTAGGGCAATGGAAGTGGATGACCTTAAGGCCCCTTCCAACCCAAACCATTCTATGATTCTATAATCCTGAAACTTATAACAATATTTCAGAAGAAAAACACAAAGATTTGAAGGAGCCATACAGTTTATAACATACCAGCTGCCCTGGAAAGCAAAAGATAATTATTCCCCTTTCCCTTCAAAACAGACAGAAAAAAAAGGACAGTAGATGGAAGGGAAATGAGCCCTTGTTGGCTCTTCACATCCCACATAAGAGGATGCTTCAGGAATATTAATTTGACTAGGCCCAGAGACAGCATCCAGGCATCTAAAATTGTGCCACCTTTGATAATTTTAAGCTAACCTTCCTAAACTGTGTGGGATATAAGTAGAAGGTTATGTATTGCAGCAAAATGGGCTTGCTTTTAATAGCTGAGCTTTTCACCACAGTTCTCCTGACTACACAACACGTGTCAGCAACGAGGGCACACAACAAATCAGCAAGAGGAATGGAAGAGGTCTGAGCTCAGCACGGGGACCATGTTCTCCTGTTCTCTGAAAAGCAGTGACTGCATGGGACCTTGGCCATGGCATGTGCTCCTCCTCTACTCCACAGCTCAGAGCTGGGATAATGGCAATTGTTCAGAGGGACATGGTGGAGAGCTGTTAAGTAAAATTCATAAATCACCTTGAAAAAGGTCATTAGGCTGGGCAATGTGATCACTAGTCCATGTGCTGCACAGGGCCTGAATAATAACCACAATTCCAAAGGAAAGGCCTCAAGTCTTTCATTGCACATTGGAGCCCTCTTGGTCTGCAAGTACAGAAGTCTTCCTTGGAAGTCTAAGTTGTACCCGATAGTAAAAAAGGCCCATTCCAGGTATGGGAATCCCAGGCAGCAATGAAAGCTCAGAAAAATGAGTGATCAGCAGAGAGCACAGTCATATCTCTAACTCTCCTCACACGCACAGGCTCAGGAGGCCATTCCCATTTTATCTACTCTTCGGAAAATTCACTTATTCTGCACTGAGAAAAACACACCAGGGACTCTCCTTCAAGAAAACATCATTGCAGAGCAGGCAGGATGGCTTGGGGAGGTTTCCTGCGAGGATTTTGCAGCAATTGCAGACCCAGAGTGTCCCAGATGATGGATACCTGAAGAAGCAGCCATGAGAGCTCTCCGTGCTCCCCCCAGAGCTCACCATGGCCACACTCACCAGAATTGAAATGAACTCAGTGGAGCAGGGCAAATGCACACTTTTACTGCTGATGTGCTGCAAATTTAAATATTTCTATCAGATAGAGGAAACCCAGGCAATGATGGCAATATCAGACCACAGAAGGACTACCAGGAGGGGACAGACTTGTTGAGTGTCACTTCTTTAATTACGTGCAGATACTGCAAATGTTGACAAGGAAATCAAGAGTTACAGTGTGAGGCTGCTGTCCCTCTAAACTGTCTTAACTCCACTGATTCCCACAGATATTGATTTATTTATACAGGCAAAGACTTTGACTTGCAAGCCTCCTTCCAATTCAATTAATATTCTAAGAGTTAAAAGGGAATGACTTATAAATAGATGGAGAGATATTTTGAGGCCAACCTGGTCATATTTAGAATGGTGAACTTTTCTCAACCTCACAGGAAAATTCTGCAGGCTTCTCCATGTTTCTCTTGTGTTGCCTGGCTGTGCCTGCTTGATGGGAAATCTTGACTTTAAATTTCCATCCCTATGCCTGTATCCTACACCTATGAATGCTGGAAAATCCATAAAGAAATTCGTGGAAGAATTTGCTCTGGCACAGAGTAGACAAGCCAAGTCCTTTGGAGGAGAAGAATGGGACAAAAAGCATCTATTCTGAATTGGGACCAAAATCCTTGCTTGGGAGACCCTGGAGGTCTGGCTGTGGAGATAGAGGTCTCTGTTGATCTGCATGCATGTCTTAGTGCTCTGATATTTTTGGAGGATGGTACAGATAATCCAGAGTGACTCAGTTGCTACTGAAACACCCAAGTTAGGTGCAGACAAGTACGGGGCTGACTCATAAGCCTCTGTTCCTGCCACTAGGGAGCGACAAAAAATCACATTGCAGCAGCTGCCGGGGTTCCCACTGCGATCACCAAGAGCCAGATAATGCCCCACTTACAGCCTCCTGTTCGGGGAAGCCTCCATGATGCTAAGGATGTCCATACATTAGGGGTTGTATCAGCTTAATGGCCCAGCGTTATTGACCTAGTGGCTTATTAGTCTCTGTTTCCCCAGTCATGGAAAAAAAAAAAAAAAAAGCTTGGTGAAGATGGCATTTTTTCTGAAATCTTAATGCCAAGCTCTGGCCCATCCATGGATCCTGGAAGCATCATGCTCTGAAAATGATGCTAGAGGCCATTATCAATTGTCTGGGCAAAGCCTTCCCAGATGATGGATTACGATGCAATGACACTGCTGAATGAATGTTGAAAAGAAGAAAGTTCCTGCTGGTTCAGAGGGCTCTGGCAATTAGCAGTGATGGAAGGGAAGAAAATGCTGAGAAGCAGCATGTCAGTAATAATGGCTTCTGGTAAATTATTACATCATTGCAAAGTTTGTCTCAGTAACAACTATCCTTAAACAGCAGGAAGATGGATACCCAGTGGTGCATCAGCACCTGAATGGCATTTTTTAATGGTGGCTGGATGTTATTTCAGCTCTCTTTGGAGAATGGGGGCACCCAGCCAGCCTACATGAATGCGATGCGTGAGATAGCTTATGACATTCAGAGCACTGACAGCAGAATGCTTTTCATTTAGGGAGCAGCTAGACAGAAACTATTACATTGTTGGAGAGTTATTACCCTCTTGGGCCCAACGTTTGCATGCGAAGGAAACCTGTCTTTCACTTCAAGACAAATCACATCCCACAGCAGCGCGGTCTGGAGCTTTGTGTCGTATTCAGGACTTCAGTCCCATGTTCTGACACTTTGGGCAAATAGCTTCAGTGTGCTTGGGTTACTGGGTGCTGAGAGCCTGGTCAGTGTGGCAGAAAGTCAGGACAAGTGGAGGGAAGACACAGCTCTGCCACTGCCCATCTGTGCCTCTGCCTGTGAGCCACCTCCTTTCTAAAACGGGCGTGGAGCTTCCCAACCTTCCAGAGGTACCACAAGGATCGACTTCTTGATGTAGGTGAGATACTCAAGGACTGGCATGATGGAAACCACGTGAGTGCCAGGATTCAGACAGAGGTGCTCCAGCCCTGTTTAACCTCCAGAAGCATCTTCAGTCTTCTCGGACATTTCAAAAATTGCTGCTGGCAGAAACAACATCCTTCTAAATTATTACCTTTTTCAAGTATCTTGCAAGACTCTAAAAGTGTATCACAGCTGAAATGTAACTGCATGTTTCTGATTATTCCTTTCTGGTTTAGACAGAAGTGGCCAGTGGAGGGAGGTGTGATCTGCTCACTGTCCAGCTGTGCTGTCCACCCAGTGGTATCATCTCTGGCTTTCCTAAACTTTCTCTGTCCACACCAATGCCCAAAGCTTGGCTGGCCTTGGAAAGAATTGTCCCTCAAATAAGTCAAGATCAAGGAAAAACAAGAGAAGGCTTTTGCAACTTCCCAGAAACTCCCAGATTCTGGGAAATTCTTTTGGTCAACAAATGTTTTTGAGCTGCTTGATCATTTAACTCCTGTGAGAGTCAGCAACCATCATCTCTGGGAAAACCATCCGTTTCCCTACTGAGTGTCAGAACCGATGCAGGCGATCAGCCTGTGTGGTAGGGTGGTCAGGGCGAAATCCTGCTTACCCCACTTGAAAACAAAGAATTTACAGCCCACATGCCTGCACTCATTGTTTCTGTAAGATTTAGGAGAGTCACCATGGACCACCTGAGCTAAAGACAAACTCACCTCACAGCCTTTAACACAATGAATCAGGGAAGGGTGAGGGTACCACTTGAGTCCTGCCGTGCAGACAACACTCTGGAGGGAAGAAATAATAATAAAAAAGCAACAGGTTAAGACAAAGAAATCAGTGTACAGAAAGTCAGTGTGCTGGCTCCTATGGCTCTCCAGTACTTAACCAATGAAGTTCAGTTCCTAACACCTCTTGTGTTCTCAGGACCTGGCTGTCCTCCAGGTATTTACAAGAAGTGTTGGACTTGACACTTGCAATAACAGAGCATTTGAGATTAAAATAATATTTGAGGTTCTGCTAAAATGTCATGCTCAATATTTCACTCGTGGGGGAATGTGGCAGGGAAAGGCAAAGGCACAGGTCCACTTTTGCTCTTGGGTAGGGGGGAGGCATTCTAGGAATTAATTTAGGGATTTCTTTGGTGCTGCCAAGCATTGCTTTCTTTCACTGCCCATCATACCTTTGCTTCTTGAAGACTGAAGCAGCTAAAGGTGGATTTTCAGATACATTTTAGCACCATCTTAAATAAAAGCACCTTCCACCACACACCTTCAGAATAACCCCCAGACAGGACAGCATCCTCTGCTACATTTTAAGAGCTCTATAATAATTTCTCTACCAACTCTGTCTATAGGAAAAAGTTGCACACTCGGTTTTGGGCAAAAATCATGACCAACCTCCTAGCCAGGAGGCTGACACAGCCAGGGCAGCCATAGCCATGGACACCTAGATTTAAAGAGTGGATGAAACTTTGGCTGGTCAGTGGAGATGGTGGTTCCACACCATGGAATCCTGGAGACAGAACTCCCATCTATCCAGCAGGACATCAGGCACAATGTTCCTTTGGGGTTATTGCCCATGGATGAAGCACTACAGTGTCCAGTTGAACAAGATGAACACACAGGCACTCACCTAAAGTGCGGGGTCGGGGTTGGATGGAGGCCTGGGGAAGGAAGGGATTAACATTTGGGAAGACCCAATGCACAAGCCATCCCTTCCCCTGTTCATCTGAGGGCTAATTTAATACATCTGCAGGGGAACCTCAACTTGTTTTTACAGTTTCTGTCATTTGAGGCTTACCTGGCGTGTGCTAGAGAAAAGGACTTTTATACTATCTGACTCGGGCTGTTTATCTTTCCGATGCTCTTGGATTTTCCACTATTAGTCAAGCCCAGCTTGCCCCACCTGCCTCGCAACAGGGCCTGTCTGTGTGGGCAGAGAAGTGGCTGGGGAGGGGAGGATGTTGTTTATCCCCCGGGAGGGAGGGAGGCTGCGAGGTGCGGGGGCCCCGCGGTGTCGCACATTCCCCCGGCGCGCTCTTGACAGACAGCTGGAGATTTCCAGGCTGTTGCCTGCCACAAATGATGAGGGATTTCATCTCCCACCCCCACCCCCCCCTTCTGTTTATTGCGCTTCAGAGGGGACAGAAAGGAAACTTTTCTATGTTTGAAAATAAACAAGGCCAGTCAACAGAGCAGGAGCGGCGGGAGTAAAGGAAGCAGTTCAAGAGCATTTGAACCCAAGAATTAGCACAAAGTGGAAAAACTCAGGAGTTTGTCTCCTGCATCCAAGGCCAGCAGACAATAAGTGGAAGAAGTGCAATTCCAAAGAGCACCTCACATTCCCCTGGTAAGAAGCATCAATATTTACAAAACCTCATGCTCTGTGTGAGTGTGTGAGCATGCAGAATGAACAAAAGAAACCAAATAGCCCTGAACCAGGCTCCTCAGAAAGGAGCTTTCCACGTGAGAGCAATCCCTCACAGAGGATGCACTGACTCTTTTCCTCACCCTTCAAGTTTTAAAATGCCGGCACCTCCCTTAAAGGAACGGATGGGAGGTGAAGTCTCTACCGAGACAGTTCTCCCTGAGTGTTCACTCAAGGTCATCCTCAACCCAAACATAGCCTTGGGCTGAGCATCCTCCAGGGAATGGGAATGGGAATGCAGCCCCAGGTTGCTCTCCACAGCACAGGAAAGCCAGCTGCCAGGTTAATCACTGGGTCACTGGGACATTCCCATTCCTCTGGAGTGGCAGCTGCCAACAGCTTCATACCAGTTATTTCAGCCTCCCCTTGGATCATCCTTTGCTAGTGGACACCACTAGAGCTGAATTCAATCCTGCTAACATTCCTGGAGTTGGAAGCAGAGGGAAGGACCCTAGGCCGTAGTTCTGACTCCTCTTTCTCGTTTTCCAGTCCCTCAGTTCCTACCACCCAGCCTGTTTGCACCCTCACGCTGCTGCTGTGCTGCATGCGGTGCACTGGAAGAGAGGATGTGAGTAGAGGGAGAGACTGGGCTAGAAAACCAAGAAATTAGGAATGATTTGGATTGCTGGGCATCCCTTCTGCCTCCTGAAGTGCAAACAGGCATAAAGGTGCCACAGGGTACGGCATGGGGCACCTGAGATAAACAAATGTATAGAAAGCAAGGATGGGTAAAGGGGGTACATGAGCACGGTCTGATGGAATCGATGGGCACGGACAGGTAGGCTCAGAATGCCAACAAAGGATGTGGAAAGAGGTGTATGGAAGCACCACATCTGCCACATGCCAGGTGGTGCCTGGGGAATAAAGCCCATCCGGCCAGTGCCCCTGGGAGCCCCATCGCTTCCCCGTGCTCCCCGTGCTCCAGGCCCCCGCGGTGACATCTGCTGCCCTGCTGGCCCCGGCTCCCCTCGTGCCTCGCTCCTGCAGCACAGCTGTGCAGCCGGGGGGGTTCGCTCGGGTCCTGTCCCCAGCCCAGGAACGGCACCCTGCCACATCTGCGGCGGGTGGCTGGGACTCCATCTGCTGTGAAGGGAGAGGGAGCCGGGCTGCGCTCCCACAGTAGGTAACAAAGAGCCAAGGAAGCAAATCAAGCTGTCATTTGCTCCTTGTGAAGGAAGACCCGGTGCCTCCGGTGCCGGCGCTTCCCTCCCGCGGAGGACTAAGGCAATGATGTCAACCCTTTGCGGGCTGCAGAGGGGATCGGGTTTCCCCGAGAGGCCGGTGGAGAGCTTTCCTCCACCTTAGATGGGGCAAGTGTCCCCCGGGCTGGGGCCTGGCATCTCCTGCTCTCAGCTAAAGGAGACTCTCGGGCACTAAAGGAGCAGGACAATTAACCGTGGGCTTGATGTGTGGGGGGATCAGCCACTGCTGCCAGGAGAGGGGATTTGGGGGCTGCCTCCTCCTGCAGCTACAGATGGAATGGGATCCCCTGCCTTCCCAGGAGGAAAGCTGCTGCACCGCTGTAGGTCACATCACTGCCCTGTGACTCAGTTTCCCTGCTGCAAAATGAGCCTGAAACTCCAAAAACAAAACCAGACCAAACCAAACAAAAACAAAACAAACAAAAAAACACAGAGGGGAAGGAAGGAGGAAAAGTGCAAAGCTTAAATGATTAGGGGAGTATTTAAGGAGCATTCCCACTAAGGAGTTCTGGACATTTTTAATCCCAAGACTTGCAGTCCGCATGGGAAGAGGGGCCATGGCCACGCTCAGCCCAGCAGAGCTGGGACATGCAGACCCTTTGAAGACTCTCCCAGGCACGCACATGCCTGCACACTACTTAGCCTGTCCCTGCTCAGCACTAAGGCAGGAACCCAAGTTCAGACAACCTAAGAAATGAGGTGTCTGCTCTGTTTCTCTGCAGTCAATGGGAAAGAGCTGTCAAGCTGTCTCTCGGAGATATTTCCCTTTTTTCTCCCCACTGCCTGCACAGTCAGTCTTGGCAGCTCTATCCATCGGTGTTTCAGCAGCTCTGTGTGCCACACACAGTGAGGGGAAAATCGTGGGGACAGCACTGGCTGCTCTGAGCACATCCCACAGCAGAACAGAGGAACAGAAGACTTCTGGTGATTTTATTTATTTATTTTTTTTCTTGCTGAAAATACTGATTTGGAAGACACTGCCAGCTTATACTGATTTCAGCAAACTGTTTCAGACCCAACAAAGCAACTCAACCTAAACCGATTCTGAAAAACACAGAAATATTTAGACATTTTGTGAAATGAAATATCTGTTGTTGTTTATTCTTTGAGAGGACATTTAATTTCTAAGTTTTTGTTGGGATTTTGTTTTTTCTTTCGTTTTCACTAAACAAAAAGTGTGCAAAATCTCCTTGGAAATGAAATGCTGCGTTATGTTCAAACCAACATGTTTTTTTTTCCAATTTTTTGGTTCACCAAAAATCACAATAACAAAAGAGTCACTTTGATTAGGGAATTTTTTTTTGTTTTCTTCAATTTAAGAGAACTTTGAGTGAACCGAAAAATCAAGTGATTTGCACAGCTCTGCTCTAAACAACCCTCAGAGAAGGGATAGTTCCTTCTTTCCATTTTGCTTCCATAACAGATGTTGCCTGAGCTGCTACAAATTATTTATTTTTTCTTGTCAGCTCTCCCTCTGTTTTCTCTGTGCCCATCCCCTCAAAGGTGGGCACCACAGATCATTCCTGCCTTTATCTTCTTCCCATCCTGCCCCCATTTGTACTTTACTTGTGCCTGAAATTAAAGCAACAAAAAATGTTTCCTTTGCGTCATTCAAGTTCTCTGAGATGCACAAAGACTCGCCGTGTAAATGCAACCAGCTGCTCCCTGTGCTCATATGGCACAACAGCAAAGCTGTCACTGGCCATAAACAGAGACACGGGTTATTAATGATATATAACACATTGCCATGGGGACCTTCCCCCAAGGCATCCCAGTCCCGTCTCTCCAGGGTGTCCCCACTCCCACCAGAAGCAGCGTTTCTCCCCGTGGGTGACATCCTCTTATCTGCAGAATTGGATAAGATGGATGTTTTACAGCTACCAATTTTTTTTTAAATAAGGATTTATTTTTTTATTTTTTTTTAATCCCTTCCAGCATGTCTTCCCTCCCAACACAAGTTTTCCAGCCCAAATCTCACCCTCTAGTTACAAAGAACTTGTGGGGTGGAACTTGTATCTGCACAGGGCCTAAAGCCCTTGCAAGATCTTCACCATCAGGGAAAAAAAAGGGCTTATTTACTGCTGTGTTCTTGGAAACCATGACTTCTCCTCCATCCCTCACTCCCCTTGTCTCCCCCTTTACTACTCTGTGTTTTCCCTGCTGCCTAATGAGCCCTCCAGAGACCTGCAGGTATAAAACTCGTTACAGCTCCCTCCACGTACCCGCATCAATAAGTGAAGGAGTGCAGAGAGAACGGGAGGGAAGCTGTCACTTTATTTCCCCATGAATTACAAACCACTTTAAAGTCTGGCACTCAGGAAAGGGCCAGTGAGAAATTGCCCCTCATACAGAGATAGAGGTTTTCTTTATGTTTCGTGCCAGAAACTTGGCAAACCCTTGGCTTAAGGTAGTCACAGAACCTGAGTCTGGAGCGACTGGGAGGCTGGGAAGGACATTATGAGCTTGACATATTCTCTGGACTTAAATTTCCCACTCCTTTCCCAGATTTATTCTCTTGATCTGTGTGAAACAGTGAAGTTCAAAGTGGTGGAGAGTTCTGGAGCCACTTGCTACCCACAGCCAAGGCCAGATTTCAAAAATCCCAAACCCTAGGTGCACATTTAGGCATGTAGAGAAGCAAATAGACTGTCAAAGCTGCTCAGGACATGCTGGGGCTGTGTTGGCTGCTTGTTCTCCTTCTTAATGGAGTTCAGGTGTGTAAAACAGACTCCTGCAAAGCCAGGACCAAGTATGTAAAAGCCAGAGGTGTTTGCTCAAGCACCACCAGTAACTTGCACACTGGTGACATCTGATGTGCCACCGTCTTCCACCACATGCTCGAGCGTGTCCAGTCAGACTTCCACACCTGCAGAAATACCATAAAGCCACAAACACCTGGCTTGTTTGTAGGAACGTGAGGGTTTCCAAGGACAGTTAGGTGAGTGTGTCTCCCACAGGCACCCAAGAGTGGGCATGACACCCAGCAGCTGCTTGCTGCCAGCGGGGCTGAGTGTGTGTGTGTGCAAGGCACCGCACGTGGGTGTGCACGTCCCCATCAGGGCACGCTGCCGCTGGTGTGTGCTGGAGGACGCTCGGGACGGGGAGCTGTGAGAGGTTTATGCTGGCTGTGTTTGCAGCAGGCAGGAGGGAGAAGTGGTGACCTCTGGAAGGGGCTGTGCTGAGCAGGCAGCTCTCGCATGCGGGCGGAGGGGCGGGGGGAGCACGAGCCAGCTCCGCGGGGTCGGGAAATGAAAATCCCTCTGTATCAGCTTCTTTTGTCACCCAGAAGCGGCACAGAAAAATCCAGCCCTGCCACCCAAAGAATGCAAAATACGGAACAGGAGGAAGAAAGTAAAGCCTGGCCAGTGCCCTTTCTCTGGCTGTCCGTCACATCTTCCTGTGGCATGGATCCCATTTCCAGATCAAACCTCACTGATGTGAGGCCTTTACCTTGAACTGACTTTCAGTTGGAAAACACAGAGAGAAAGCAACTTGGAGAGAAAGCCACTTGGAGAGAAAGCCACCATGTTACTGCAACAGACACAAGAAAAATCAGCAATTCTTTCCTAAAGGTTCAAATTCCCCTTTTTCCACAGGTAACACTGATCACTCACGGCTGATAAACATGCAACAAAGGATGTGGTTCGTGCAGTCGCCAGGCACTGACCTTCACTCTCTGAGGGTTCATCCAGTGCTGGATGTCTTGCACGGTCTCGTTCACGCGCAGGAGGATGGGCTCGTGACTGTGATCCAGACAGGAGGTGGTACACTCCGTGCCTGCTCAAAACACAAAGGGGATAAAGCTAAAGGATAAAGCAGGCAGCTTCTGACCCTTCCAGCATCCTTCCAGCTGAAGGACAGGATTACGGCTCATTTTTCCTAAATTGCAATTAGCACTCAACCATAACTATCACATATCTTCTAGCCACACGTGAAGTGCTGAGTACAACCCCGTACTAAGCAGGAGAGCGTGGGGGTGGCAGGTATTCCAGGGCCTTTTTGAACAAGCTGCAAATCTAAGTATTTCTCTGGCTATTAACTCCAAGAAGGGGGTCAGGCTCTGCGCTTTCAGATCATCAAGACAATGTGAAGGTTTTTCCATTTCAACTGCGCTTTCAAGCACTGGGGCTGATTAGGGAGAGGCTGTGGAACTCATCTCACCTATGACATGGCAGAAACGTATTGTTTGATCTGTTAGATTTACAAACATCCAGTAATAATCTTCCAGAGGGTGACCAAGCCTAATGATATTGGAGACCAGCTATCACCCAAGTCCCACAGTCGATAAGAAGTACGCAGAAAGGTAATGATGGCTTTGTTCACACATAAACCTGCTTTTTCTCTGATTAACTGTCATGCCCAGTGGGAATCCTGTCCTTTCTTTATTAAAACATGCTGCGATACTCTGCAGCAATATCCCAGAGCCCTGTGGTGACACAACCATAAGCCCTTGTGTGTTGGACCATTACCATTTCCCCCCTGGAAAATCACTCTTGAATGGCACAGCTGCTGCAAACATGTCATTAGGATTTCTGCACTCCAATCAGCGCTGGGGGAGGAATTAATCTCTGCACTGGTTTGGAGAGCTGAACCTTTGGCTCAACACACGCCTCAGCCTGGAAGGGCAGATTAGGTGTCTGAGGAATTACTGAAGGTGTGTGGGATTCATAGTGACCACGACTGGTTGCTATTATTTTTCCCACCTGCTTCTGCCTTCTCACATTCTCCACTTGGAGGAGTAAGTGGGAGCAGCCAGACCTAGGCTGGAAAGATGGGGAGTGCCTGGGGTATGCTTTGCTTTCCCAGGACACCTGGAAGTGGCTCCAAGGACCTACTGGATGAGACCTATTGACACCACGCCCACAGTGAATGACTCGCTCCTCTCCGTGAGCGTGGTGAACGCTTTTTCAAAAGGACACCGATCAGGCCTTCAAAAAATGCAAATAAGAGAGGAAAACCCCAACATCTGATCCCACAAGTTGATGCTGGGTGAGCCTACAAAGTGTGTGGTATGTCTCCATCTGCTGAGGGTGAGAGCCAGCAGCCACTGTGCCCTATCTGAGCTCTAAATCCTTCTCCAGAGAGAGCCAGACTCTTGTGGGGGTTCTGCCCCATGCATCCCTCACCTCCATGATGCTGGGTGGTCCCGTCCTGGGGTCAGGCCCACGAGTCCCTGGGACTGGCACCTGCTGTGACAGCAGCGAGAGCTGGCAGACGCCCAGCACTGAGATGCTCCCCTCCAAACCAGGAACTGGGGTTCCTCTCCTTGCAAAAAACCTGTCTGGCCCTGGAGGTAACCTCATCTCAAGGGTAAAATGCCTCTCCACATTAAGAGTCGCCGCAGCCTCCTCGCCGCTCGCTCTCCTGCACTCCACCACGCTCGTGGAGAGGAGCGGGTCGGAATTGTTTTGATATATGATCTGTAATTGGCATCATTACAGAGCGGTGATCTCATCCAGGTCGTGTTCTCCTCCCCGGGGAGGGAACACAAGGAGGCTCGTAGTCCTCCGCATGGCTGCGATATAATGAGGGAGCCGTGCAAGGAGGAAATTTCTCCAAGTTCAAAGGGACAGGCGGAGGCAGGAGGGGGATGGCAGGGGCTGGGAGGGGGGCTGCAGGAAGGGGCCTCGCAAACCTGTGTGGGCTGAAGGCAGTGCAGCTCCTGTTGCAGCCCTTACAGCAGGGAGACCCCCAAAATGGGGGCTGAAACTACAATATAGTGAGTATAGCTCAGAGTGCCTGTGCCTCCCTGTGCCTGGGTGACACAAAGCCAAGCTGAGAGCAGGAGTCATCACCCCTTGCGCAGGGAACAGGTACCCCAGAAAGAAGAAGGAAAACAGACCCTTTACAACAGAACAACTGTCTATTGTGTCCCTAAACAACTGTCATACCAAAGGGAATGCTCAGCTGATCGCATACTGTTTCTGGGGAGACCTGAATTATCCTGGTGCTGCATTCTCCTGTCACCTCCTGCCTTTCAGCTTCTGGAGCATGGGTTTGTGCTTGTGGCTCAAGGAGTGGGGGCATTACGAAAGCCTAAGAGCAAAAGCAGGTACAATCCCTCCCTGTATTTTGCAGACTGGATGGGTCTCTGGCACAGCCTGGCATGCTGCTGCCCCTGAAAACCAGGTGGCCAAGAAGGGACACCATGAAACTGGAAGCCCTGCAGAGGAGCCTGCAGTCAGAGCACGTTACATGATGCCGGACTTTTCAGAGCTTCACGTTCCCTAGAAGTATTTCCCTGAGAAGCCTCCTGTAGCAGGCTCTCACTCGGGCAAACAGGTCCACAGAAGGTGACCCGAAGGACTGTAGGCTCCTTCCTCCCTCCCTGCCATTCCCACCCTCTTCCTGGACTCCTGCTGCCTGCTCCCATCTGGGGACAGTTGGGGGTGCTCACCCACCTATGCCGTAGCCGCCGGCGCACTGCAGCTTCAGGTGGCTGTTGAGCTGGGTGGGCAGAGCACACTGTCCCTGCATCTCCCTGCACAGGTGGAAGGAGCCGCTCCAGGTGCCATCCTTCCGGCAGTGGATCACGTTGCTCCCACGACCCTGGGAATGAGGGAGGGAGATAATAAGGATTGACACAAAAATAGCAAGGAGAGGCTGAGAGGTGAGAAGCGAGCTGGGAGCAAAGTTCTGTTGGAGCTGGAAAAACCCCTGGTTGGGACTGCCAGCCCTGTGGTGGGCAAGAAGGAGTTTTCTTCCAAAAAATAAAGAAAAGGAAACCTGCAGTGCTGATACACACAAACCACACACACACACATCCATCTCTTCTGTGCAATTCAACGTCTTTACAAGCCCTTTGCAAGGTCTACACCTTACACAGCCCCACTCCTGTTGCAATAAAGGTGCCTTCACCCCGTTTGCCTTCCTCCTGGTTACAGAGAGGTTGGTGTCGAACACAAACAACCTTTTTCCTCTTTGCATTTTCTAACCAGTTACATCATCTGTCTTGAAAAAGAAAGGATCCCCAATGGCCATCTGAAGGAGGAAGGGAGAGCGGGACATGAGCTTAGCAGGGCAGAACGTGCTCTTTAGACCTTGGCTGCCTTGAGTGACAGCAGGCGAAGGGGCTGAGATGGACATGCACAGAGGCAGGTGGGAAGGATGAAAAAAATCCTCTGGTGTGGGAATGGGCAAGGAATAAAATATGACATTTCTCTTATAGAAGAGATTCTCCATATGATACTGAAGAATGAATACCAAAGTCTGAGGGGAAATATCATGCCCTTTAAAAACAACAAAGGAGTGCACAGGCAATCTTTTGTCAGATCTATCCTCACGGCATTGGGGATTTCTGTGCAAACAAGCTGTTCTGTGGGATCTGTGAGCCCGACTGCCATGGGGCAATGTGGGACATTCAACAGGAGGATGTCTGGTGTGGTTGGGCTCCAAAACTCCTGTGGGGGCCTTACTGGGTGAGAGAATCATGCAGGATTTCTGCTTCTCCTCCCCCATTTTTCATGCCAGACGTGTTGCCTGCAATCTACCCACCCTGCTCTTGGACACTGTGCTGGGTATCTTTGGGGATCCTTTAATGTGCTGTCTATGCTGGGATCCCTGTAGGACTGCTGAACTTTTTGGGGAAGCTCTGCCTCACAACTCACACCCATTGTTGCACAGAGACCTGAACAAACTCCTGGTACAGACACGGAAGAGGGCTCAGCCTTCAGTGGTAGTCTCGTCCTTAATATCCTAATGCTTCCCTTTTTTTGCTCAGCTTTGTTAATGAACACAATGTTTAGAGAGATGCAAAGTGGTCTTAGCAGCAGACTACGGTGTGAGACCTGCTTCCCCTTCTCTAGACATCTGGCCATTGCTAGAAGTAATAAGGAAATCATATGAAAGGAATAATGGAGCAGATGGACTCAGGGTGAGATCCAGCTTGGTGATTCTCACCTAAGGGCCAGTTTGGCAGAGATTGATTAATTTAGATCTGACTGTTGATATGATTTGTGTACAATATGCAGAAACAGAAGACCCTTGCTCTCGTGCCAGGGGAGGTACCTGCTTAAATGACCATTATGTTCCTGGTGATTAAGAGATGCTGTATGTGCAGCCAAGTAATGATCTTTCAGCATGATGACAAAGTCAGGAATAAATTGCTAAATTATAATTAAGCACAATTTGCTGCTTTAGCAAGTGTGATGCACTTCCCTTGCAATTTCCTTGCCAGGGTTCAAACACAATTCTCAAAGATGAACCATGAAACTTGATTTATGTTCCTGGAGCTGGCTGTGCTTGAGGGTACTCGTGTATAGTTTCAGCAACATACTCAGAGATCCCAGGATATCCATTGCTATAGTAACATACTGTCCATCATCCCCTGACCTGCAAAATCTCTTGTGAAAATCCCTGCTGCGTTTCTTGCTTGGATGCAGCATGTATTATCACCTTATATAGCTGAGAGAGACTTAGTGGGGTTTAATCCTTAAATAATTAACACCTCTCAAGTGGTTCTGGCTTGTGCCAGGAGTCCTCGCTCTTCTTCTGCAGCCTATTTTCTGGGATGTCTGAAAATACTTTTCACTGTAAATCCCTTTCTCAAGATTTTATCTCTCCTTTGCCCAAGGTGCTTTCGCAGCTGAGCAGTCACTCCTCTCCCTCCCAGTGACTAGACAGAGCTGTATCTCTCCCTTTCCAGAGCTCACTTTGTTACTGCTGTAACCCTGACTCCGCTGCTTGCTCCTCTCCGTGTTCACCTCGTTTAAAAGCAAACACAAGCCCGTTCCACCTGCTGTCATTGCCCTGGATGTTCCAGGGCAATGGAGGTCCCAGTTTCCCTGACTGGCGGTGCTGGAACACAGCACCAGTCATGCTGCCCCTCTGAGCAAGTGGTGGATGCAAAAAGACACAGCTGCTGTGTCCAGAGCTCCCACCCCCTCTGCACCCATGCCTGCAGATTCTCATTTCACGCTGCTCATAACCTCACTCCAAGTCTTAAACAAGGAAAACTTTCCCAGGTGCCCTGGTGTGAAATGCTGGGGCTCTGCCTGTTGTCCCCGTGGAGAAGGCAGACCAGAGGACAGGGAACAGGGGCTTTTAACATGTGGAGCAGGTACCAGAGGTGTCTTTCACATAACTGGCCCTAGGGCAGGGTTGGTACCTTTTTAAAGGTCCTCAGATCCTGGAATGATATTAAACAGCCCTTGTCAGAGCACTCCCTACTCCAAGCAGTGCCTGCAGTAGCTGCAGCTGCCACATCCCCACTTTCTCTTCCCAAGCACAGGGAGCAGCACCAGCACTTCCAGGAGAAGTTACTTATCTCACAAACTATAATTACCTCTAGTGAGGAAAACGAGGCATTTCAAATAAGATAGCAGAGGCCAGACCTTCTCATATCAGTGACCACAGCTCCCAGGAAGCCAAAGGCAACACACTGATTTGTGCCAGATGAGGATCTGACCTCTGATGCCAAATGACACCTTCACAGCCAGAAAAACATGGAAGTTTAGAAAGAATTCACCTGAATAGTTGTAATCCCTATGGCATCAAATTATCACAAGACACACAAACATACAATGGTAAGAAATGGAGAGAAAAGCAAAAAAAACCCAGAATGAATAAATGGGATAAGTGTAAATAACTCACGTTCTACTTACTTTCATATATTACTCCTTATTTTCTAGCTAGATCATAAAGCTGCTGTGGCAGATTTTTCTGCCACTTACTGCCCAGAAACAGAAAGTCAATCACTTCTAATCCTCTACATGTAATAGTTAAAACTGTTACTACTGTCATAAAAATAGTATTTCCAGGCTCTCCCTCAACTTTAATAATTTTTTTCCCTTCTGCATTTCCCTAGTTTTGGAAGAGCAAAATGTCCCTTGGCTTCTGCAAGATCAGTGTCCTTAGGGAAGATATGATAAAGCCAGACTTGTGTGGGCTGAAGTAATTTGGGTAAGGGAGACTCACCGACTGGCTGTCATCGTCCTCGCACTTGATTCGGCACTCGCTGTTGAACTGGAAGCCGTTGGAGCACTGGTAGAGCCCGTGGAATTTGGAAGGTGGAGGGTCACAGGTGACGGGCACGCAGGCACCTGGCAGCCACGTGCCATCTTGTGTGCACTGGATCTTAAAGGCTCGCCTTTTTGTGCAGAAAAAAACAACATTTAGTGAGTGGCTGAGTCAGCTGGGAGCCTCTAAAGCCTCTGAGCCCTGCTAGCAGGTTGCAGGAGATGGGTGTGCTCGAGCTTTTAACACTTGGGGAACAAGTTGTGAATCTGCGTCATGAGGTCTCTGAGCAAAAATAACAATTATTTGCAAAACCAACACTGAGCTGCCCAGCCTAAACTCCTCTTTTGGCCTTGGACACATCTCCCAAGAACTCAGCTTCCCAGGCTTGTGGGCTGTGGTTGGTTTGAAGTGGGTTTGTGCAGAGTCAGAAGTACACGACAGCACTAACCCTTTTCTGCAGGGTTTCAAAGGGGACTCCCCAGGCTGCATATCAAAGGGGTATTTCTAAGGTAAAGTCTGTTTTTTGAGCACTGGTCAGGATTTTCAAAGAAGCCTAAGTGAGCTGGGTGCCTAAACTGACACTGCACAGCTATCTGCATGAAGGAATTGCTCCATGCTATTCCGTATGGCACACGGAGTCTGTGATAAACAACCCCTTCCCAAAATCATTCTAACTCATGGCTTTCTGAACCAGGCTGATGGCACAGCTTTAGTCTTTCACGTACTTTCTTGATTTTCTGGAGGATCCAGGGACGTGGTAACCTGGTTTGCATTTGTACTTGCAGAACGAGCCCACTTTGTGCTTGTCTTCTCGGCAGCGAGAGGTCTGGAGATCCGCGTTGGGGACGATGGAGGGTGCTCGACACATCAGCTCACACAGGGCCTCAGGAAAGGACCACAGCCCGTCCTCCATGCAGGTCAGGTTGCTGTTGTTTCCTGAGAAGAACAGTGAGCAAAGTTAACAACGTTCAGCAGGGCTATTTTCTTTTGAAATGTCATTACACCCATAAGATATCAAAAGCCCCCTCAGCCGATTTGACAAATTCAGCTGCATTGAACATTCACATGTCCTATGCGTTCTCTCGCTCTAGGTGATGTCATTAAATCATTAAGGACTCTGCTTTCAGGTGACAGGCAGGCAGTGCTTATTTCAGGAAATGGTATAGCATAGGGGAAGCCACACGGGCTTTGTCATCTTTTGTATTTCTCTTCCTTATTTTGTTCTTCTCTGAAAGGAAGCTTGTTTCATACACCAACCCCCTCCTCTCCAAAGCCATGGCTTTAACAGAGGGTTTGGTGCCATCACATTCTTCATTCTGCTTCTGTGTTATATATTTTCCCTGAATCTGTCCCTTTTATTTCAATTTGGAACCTTTTGGAGCAGCATCTGTTAGTATTAGAGTCACTACTCCAACACAATGAGGAGCCATTCCCAGCTGGGGACTCTCAGTCCTTGGGGACTACTGTGATAAATATGATTCATAATACTCATTAGAGACTCATTTTCCTCAGGAAGCTTTCTTGGCCAACACCTCAAAGGTAAAAGGTACAATAGATCTATTTGCCTCTGCTATGACCTACTTGACTTCAGAAGGTTAAGCTAAAAGTAGCCCAGTCTCAGTGTATTTTACATTCTTTGTTATTTTATACCATATGTTGAAAAGGAATAAGCTTTTCCTAAGAAACAAAGCACAGCTATGAGCCACTAACCCTTCAAAAATCCCTAATATTCCATTGAAATCCCTGAGCATTGCTGCAGGAACTCTTCTCAACCCACAAGGCATATTTTCAACAGTGAGCCAACTTTGGAGTTATCCGAAATAATACTGACAAACTGCTAACCCCGGAGCAATGCCATCTCTCTGCGAGGGGAGGAAGAGAGCCGGGGCATGAGGCTGGAATTCAAAGAAGAAGAAAACAAAAGGCTCTGGAGGGCTCAGGAAGGTATGTGGAGGAGCCCTCCTGCCCTGCCCTCAAAGATAAGAGATGCCGCATTAAATCAGCCCCGGATTTCTCTCTCCCCTCCCCAACTGCAGATGATTGCAGAGGTATTTTGTGCAGAAGGGAGCTCTTTTCTGGAGCACCAGCATGTTCCCCTGCTCTGACTCATGCAGCAGCTCCCAGCCCTGCCGTGGTGATATCATACTTGCCACTGCAAAGCGATAAGCTGTGACATTACCAACAGTGGCTGTCATGACGTCAGTGATTGAATTAGGCATGAGTCATTCCAACGCTGTTCTCCAGAAGCTTAGTGGCAACATTTATTAGTCATCAGTGATGGCTCTACACCAAACGGTGCCTTTACCTCACAGCTCAGTGTTTCTGGACAAAAGTGAAGTGATGCTACACACCAGAGCTGCAGCCCCTGACCTGGGGTTGGTTCTCATCCCTCCAGCTACCCCTGCCTGAGTCATCAGCTCTTGTTGGCCATGATGAGTATAATCATTTTCACTGTCCCCTCAAAAACTTTAAAGCACTTAAAATGAAAAAAACCCACCTTTGTTGAAGATAGTCCTGTGAGTGTATAAACAGAAAGTGGGAGGTTTTTATTAAAAAGTAGTCTTAATTGTCTCTTAACTATGCTTTGAGTAACTATAACTCATATAACTTAGCATAAAGTTATGCTTAACTATAACTTTGTGTGTTGGCTGTTTTTGGTTATCTCCCATTAGAATTAAAAAGAATTAAGCAATTTGCTTAAACATGAAGAAATCAAAATAGCCTTTCCCTGAAATGAAGAACACTTCCCATGCCTTCCTTTTTGGGGTTTGCAATGAATCCCAGCAAAAAAGGAGATACCACAGGTACAAAGAAAGCTTATGCGGTGTTTGTACCTGAGTTGACAACAGCAGTTTAGTTTATTCCACTATAAGATGGACAAGTTCCTTCAAATGAACAATTTTCTTGTTTCCTGAAGACCAGATCAAAAAGGGGAATGTGCCAGTGAGCAGAGGAATTGATGGTGCTGAGAAGAGGATGGGGATGTTAGCAGAAAAGTAGCAGGGAAGAAGATAGAGGAGGAAAGGACAGAGAGTGGCAAGCTGTGTTATTTTGAGGGGAAAAAGTAAAAGAAAAAAAGGAAAATGTAAAGAGTGCCAAACAAGGAAAGAACAGGAAGGTCAGAGTAGAGCAAAATGAGTGCGGAAAAGGAGAATGGTGATGGTGGATTAGAAAAAAACAGCGATGGGGATCTGTACCATTGGGACATGGGGCTTTTCAGTCTTCTCTTGGCTTTCCAAATACGTGGAGGAGGTGTAGAAGGGAGACAGGCAGTGCAAATAGACAAAGCATGGGAAAGAAGATGAGAGAGTTCAATCTGATTTATCCCCATGCCTTTTCCATGTTTTGGTTGTATGGAAGCAATATTCCCTGTCATTAGTGCCTGGCCAGCCACGATCATGGAAAGGTCAAAGCAAGGTAATAGAGAGATGCGAAGGAACTTAACTTCTAATATAAATAAACCTTCCATAGAGTCCCATAATTCTTCCTACTTAAAATATCATGAATAATTTTAACCAACAGCAAGAGTAACATGTATTCCTAGGAGCAGTCTGTGTTAGTTGTGTCTCTCAGGCCACCGCACAGACACCTCCCAGTACCTTTCAGAAGAGCAGGAGGTCGGCAAGTGAAGGAGCATTTCTTGCCAAAGGTGGTCCCCTCGCTGCAGTTGAAGGTGGCTGGGTAGACATGGTACTGGTCTGGGACACCACAGTCCACGGGCTCACACGTCACCTGCTTGTTCCACTTCCCATCCATGCAAGTCATGGTGACGCTGGACTCCGTCTGGAAAAAGACACATGGCTACAGCCACCACAGCCAGCAAGGGAGAGATCAAAACCATTTCAAGCCTAATAGCCATTATTTTGGCTCACAAGTCAAGCACAGCCATGTCTGGTCCCTACCACATCATTTGGACAGCAGCTACCAAACCCACCTCATAAGAAACAGTGTCAGAGAAAAGATTTCCCACCACCTCCAGGGTGGGACACCAAAGTGCTTCCATAGAAAGAGTGGAGCTCTACAAATAATCTAAGCTCTTGTCTGGCCTCCTGAGACAAGCAGGGAACCTGCTGCTCTGCCCTGACATCGGAAAGGAGCACAAGCCTGAGCTGTTTGGAGCTGACAGCTGTCCCCCATCCTTGTCACCTTTGCAGTGACACAGCCACTCCAAGGGGATCCCCCTGTGCTTCCGTGGAGTCAAACTCATTCTTCAGTTTGAAGTAAAAGCCAAGCTGACACGAAGCCATTTGGGACTCTCATCCGGGGCTCTCCCGAGAGGTGTCAGTCACCCTTGGATGGGGATCCCAGGGGAAGAGCCTCGGGCCACATCAATATTGTGTGCAGATACTGACAGCTGCTGTTGTGGCCTCTCTGGCAGAGTGCCCCAAGGCTCCACACAGAATCCCTGCTGTCCTGACACCACGGACGTGAACGGCTGAGGGACAGACCTTTTCCAGGAGGAATTTGCCATGGACAGACCCAGGAGTGTCCTGCCCATAACTGGCACCTGGAACTTGAGGGTTGTACACAGAGTCAGTGCCTGTGCTCTGACTTCCCCAAAGTCACTCTACTGTCACAGCTACACAGAAACTACACTTTTATGGATCTGAGGAATAATCCAGACTGCACTGCACACTGGAATCTTGGAGTGCTAGGGGCAAAGAAGAAAAATGGGGGGAAGTAAAGGATCCACCCCCCTAAAGCTAAGATGAATTTACTGGGACAAACAGATGTTGGCAAAGAGAACTGAGTAAACAACATATCCACTTTCTAATTAAAAATGGAAGATTATTAAAAGCTAGAAGTGAAGAATCTAACTCTTCCCTCCACACGAGAATAAAGAGAGGGACAGAGGTTAAGAAATGTGAGAAACCCAAACATGAGAAGGGGAAGATACTGGCGAGGAATCTGACCAAGCCATACAGCAGCACTCCTCTGCCTCCAGGGAATATTTTATTCAGGGCTGGTATGCTCACAGGAGATTTGCACCGCCGGCCATTGATCTGGGTTTATAAAAGGAAAGGGAATTTTTCTAGCACACATCAAAGGGACCTGGATTCCCTTTTTTGCAAAAACACCCTAATGGTTTCAACAGAAGTTCAGACCTGTCTCCCTTTGATATATGGTTGCATTCAGAATGGAAAAAGCAGTCCCTGAGCTGAGAAACTGGACACTTCCCAAGTGGGCACAAAACCCCTTTTCTAGACTGTGGAGTTTATTTAAACAGGGAGCACTGCTGATGGAAAAAAAAATGTCTTTTCTACGAGCTCAGAGTAGCACATTCTGGGATACTCAGAGCCACCAGGTGAAGTGATACTGTGTGTTCTCATTCCCAATTATTTCACTCCCCAGTGGCTGTTAATTCTGCCTTTGATGCTTATCAGAATATCTGTATCATTAAGAAGTGTATATAAACTGTAGAGAATTGATGTCCTGAAGATTCCAGGGGGAATGGCCACAGGAGAAGGGATAATACATCGTATTCCTATGTCTTGCAAACCATCAGCACTCCAGGATGAGCTGCTCCAGCATCCAGCAAAGTCTCCATTTCCCTTTAACAGATACTGTCATCAAATAACACAGCAGCACTCTGGCTGTTGGAACTTAAAACATAAACCCAAGCTATTGATGTCAATAAACTCAAGCTAATGATGTCAAGGGCTATCCAAATGTTATGGAAAAGACACAGGTCTTGCATAGTTTCATGTTGGATACTGGATGCGTGCTGAACATAGGGAAGCTGTATCAATGATAAGAGACCCAGCTCCAGGAATAAAGTTAGTGGTGTTGCTGTGATCTAGTTTAGGAATAAATGAGTGTTCCTACTAGCTGCTACTGGCTGCTGAGACACAGTGTGGTACAGAGGAAGTTTCTCTAACGACAGGGTTGCACATCAGATGTAGCTCTGCAGAACACCAAATAAACAGTGCAAACTAAGAAACCAGCATATAACACAAAATTTAAACAGAAGCAATATCTGTGCATGACAGTCATACCCTACAAAAGGAATGTTTTGCCCAAGCTACCACTTCTGGGAGTATTTCAGCTGCAGCCCGTGACCTTTGTTAGCAGAAAGCAGCAGGACACCAGAGCCTGCTGGAAATGCCACGGGCCTGGGATCCCCTCTCTTTGGAAGGGATCCCTCTCCACAGCCATACTCCCACTGTCCTTTGTCTGTGCTCCTGTTCTAAACCTTGATATCAAAATGTTAGTAATTAGTGTCTCCACATTTTCATCTCTGGGTTTTTCCCCATGGTACCTTCCCCACAAACCCCCTAACCTAATCTCTAAGAGTTCTCTCAGACTCCTATGGCTTTTCCTCTTCCTGGCACACTGGGAAGGCCATTACCAAGAAGAGAAGCTGTGCCCAGGGGGGGCAAGACCCTGGCTGCTCAGCTTTTCCCAGTAATTTGTTCCACATTTGGTATGATGGAAGCTGAGGTTTTCAAGGTCAGACATAATAATGGCACATTTTAGAGCATGTCTATCATGTCATCGCTTGAAGCACATGTAATTCTGCAGCAGGACACAGCAGAGAACATTCCCTCCAATGGAGATAAAGACCAGTGGCTGTGATTGGAAGCACAGGGGACAAACTTACCACAGAAAATATTGCTGATGGCACCCACCAGCTCTTGACTTTCCTCTCTTGCAGCGTCACACCTGAGGGTGGGATCGCTGCACTGCCCAGGGACAGCCCCCCTGGCTGCCGAGCAGGATCCCGTCCCTCCCCAGCTCCATGCCACACCCTGGAGGTATTTCTGATAGACTCAGCCCTTGGATCTGGCGCTGGGTCTTAGTGGCAGCATCTGCCTCTGCCTTTGCAGCTCTCCCACCCGGAGCTGAGCAGGCACGTGCCTGTTTCGCCTGTCTGATCTGACAAGGTCACCCAGCTCACAGCAGCCCACATGAAGCACTTGGCTTTCTCATCTGGTTTATTAGCTGTCACTTTGGGCACTTTGTGCTGCTTTGACTGGCATCACAGCAACTGCTTCCCTTCATGTCCTGCCTTCCAAAAGAGGCATAAGCAAGGAGGGAGGGCTGGCAAGGAGGAAAGAGGGGGGAGAGAAAAGGGGCCTCCAAAGATACAGTGTGCAGTACAGTGAAGAGGATGCAAACTTAAACAAATCTGGTGCCAGAAAGATTTGTTTCTCGGGACTTTTAACAGCCTGGGAGAATTCATGTCTCCTTCCTGCTGCCCAAGATCCCAGCCGTCTCCTTCTTCAAGCGATGCTTCACGTGTGAAGTTTCCTCTCCTTAAAAATGAACAGCTGTGCCCTCCCCTCTAAGTATTCTTCCACTTCTGCCCACTACTGTGCCTCTAATTGAACCCACATGAGCCGCGCTTTCTTTTCCTGGCATGATTGATGATGCCTTTGCACAACATTAGGGAGCTGCTGGGTTTTAAATAACACCTCTTGACCAGAGCAGCAGTGGTGGTAGCTTCAAGGAGAGATGACAACAAGTAACTGAATGAGAGGGGCTTTCAGTGAAGGACAAGGGGGAGGAAAGCAGTGAAAGACAAAGGGGGAAGGAGAGGAAGAAGACAAGAAAGAGCGATGGAGTTGTCGGGGGGGGTGGGAAGAAATCAGGGAGGGAGAATGAAAACATCCCCAAGATCATCTTTGTGAGAAAGATACATGAAGGATTTGGCTCCATCACTATGCAAACCCCTTTGTTGTTGTTGAAGTCCCTAAACGAGGATGAGAGAGAGCCCAAGAGTCTGTAAACAGCTCAGCTTTCTTTTTCTTTTCAAGCAGCAAACAGTTTCTGCCGCACAGAGTGCTGACGAGTTTTAGGGTTTGGTGATTTTACAGGGTTTTAACAGAATTTGGGAATGGGAGCTTCTCAGAGGGAGAATGAATGAATTTTGCCCTAAAACTGATTAAATGGTGGCTTCAGAAGACACGAAGTCTAGAAAGTGCAGAAACTGTTAAGAAGAGTTTCAAAGACCCTTTAGATGTAAGAAATTGATTTGAAATGTGACTTGTGCACCTACATCACCAAGGTGCTTTTGAAAATGTCACTTTTAATTCTCTCTTTGCCCCTTTTTCCTGTCTTTCAATGAAATAAGGAAGACAAATGTGGTTCAGATGCTAAACGAAGGTGTTTCCACTGGTCTGTGAATTATCTTCACCAGCATGCAGTGGTCGTGGGCCACTGATGGTCAGTCTGCTCTTTGAGACATTGCACCTCATCCCATCCTCCTTCCTACCCAAGAGTGTGGAACACCAACATGTGCAAAGCTACTTCACTCATCCTCTTCCTCAGGCAGCCCCACACACCAACAGTTAAATGAGGAAAAAAAAGCATCTCTAGATCCTCAAATCAGTCAAGCAAGTGAAATAACCAATTAAATGACAAAAATGAAACAAGGAACAGTTTTGTGCAAGGTCCCCCAGCCATGACAGAAAGTCCCTCCGGCCATGGACAACAGCTCGTGTGTCCTTTCTCACCCCCAAATGCTTGTGACTGGAAGAGGAACTGAAGCTGGGAAGCAAATATGGAAGAAGCACAATGCCTTTTGATACGAGAAAACCGGACGATGGATTCTGGACTTTCTCAGTTCATTTCTTGCCTACACGTTCCACAAGTTCTAGTTTGAAGCACTTGACTCAAAGAAATAAAACAAGGTGATAGTGAAAGAAACTGTCTGTTCCTTTCCAGTGGATCTCTGAAGCATACTAATAAAACTTTAAAATCATGTGTTTAATGTGCTTAGCTGGTCATGGGTATCTTTAAGATGCTCCACTCCTTCCCTGATTTAAACAGTGAATGCGCAGCACTGAGCAAAACAAAGCCACTGGCCTCAGGGGGTTTTCTTGGTGGAAAAAGACAACGAAGTGCAATAGCAGAGCAGGGTGAGAGGAAACTGTTGTAAGAGGCAGTGAATCACGTTAGTGAGGGGTGCTAAAATCCTCTGCTCCTGTCATATGAGTCTGATCAAGGCTCTGAAACCAAACTTCTCCCAGCAAACCCATGTCCAGCTGGCCAAGCCTCCCCAAAAGGTAATGCTTGCATTTAAATAGCACAGGACTGGTGAAGCATGCTCAGGCTGTTTTATTTGGTTAGTGATCCCTGCGTGCTCCTTGTACCCCATGTACAGATCCCTTCCAACAATTTCCTGATTCAGGCACTCAGGCTCATTTTGAGAACTGGTTTTCTGTTCTGTAAAAATGCTCAGCTGGAGCTGGGGTTCTGGTGCTGATGCCAATTAGGATGGAAGAGGCCCAGCTCGCGGGGTCCTGTATTTGTTTTGTAATTGAGTTGAAAGGGCTGACTCATTCCCCTCCACTCTGTCTCCCCCCTCTTCGAGCTTATGAAGAACACAGTATTTCACAAGCACAGACAGGCTGCTGAGTGTGGCTGCCCCAGCCCCCGGCCCAGATGTGAGTGCTGCCCCAGATGTGAGTGCTGCCCCCACAACCAGGGAGAGAAGGTGCTGATGGGGGAAACCACCCCCATGTCTCACTCAGAGGATGTGGCAGTGTTAGAGGTGAGGGCACAAAGTGGTGTGCCAGCCCTGCATCCCCCTGTCCCCAGCATCCTGCTCCCAGGGTCACGCTGCATGTGCACCTCATCCCCCTCCCCCAGCACAAAGCACCCGAATTTTTTTTTTTTTGATGTTTAAACAAATTGCTAGTTTTGCTCAATACCCCCCTCACTGCATGAAGGCGTGCTGCTTTTGTAGGACTGGATTATTAATTCATGGATTAGAGAAGATGGGGAGCATTTCCTTCCCTGCTGGGGGAGGTTTTTGGTGATTTGTCTGGAAGCAAAAAGGTCTGGGTGCTTCTTCTGTGCCCTACATGTCAGGGTGTGGTTGGAAGGAGATGGACTGAAACTCTGTAAAGGAGTAAATATGTTGTTAGCCTCAATCTGAAGACTAAAAATTAGGTATTTTGCCCAGAAATTAGTTGTGCAAAAACACAAGCATCCTACTCCCAAAACACTAACCCCACTGTTTGGCTGAGTAGAGACAGTGAGATCAAAGAAAGACTGAACACGGACTTTTTGGTTTAAAAATTTCTAAATTTGGGGAACATCTGAGCTTTGCTGATTGCCAGTAAACTCTTCCTACAAATAGCTCCTGTTCTGATGACAAGCATTTGGATAAGACCTTGTCCCAAAGCTGGGCTGAGATTTTAGGGTCTAGCCTGAGCTATTTCTCAACTTCTCCACAGCCGTTTGCTCATCCTGATCTTGCGCATAATGAGAAAAACGCCCCAGCAGGACAAACCTGGCTCTTGACGAGATCATCATCTCTGTGGATGTGCAGGATGTAGCCGGTGCTGCAGCTGACGTTGCACTGGGCGCCGCTGTCCCAGCCGGTGCCGCCGGTGCAGTTCAGCACCGCGTTCTCCACCTCCAGCCTCTGGCAGTCGGTGGCTTCACACGAGTAGTGGACACAGCTGGGAGGGAGACAAGGAGTGGTGCTGTTTGTCATTCGATTATTTCAATCCATTCCACAAGAGCGGCGTCTGACTGACAGGCTTTGGACAGAGGGTTCGGAACCCGGCTCGGGAAAGGGCTCCACAGCCTCTTGGCGTGTGTCCTGAAGGACAGAGGCAGTGGGCACAGTGACGACAATGACAGCAAATTACAGGTTTTGTAGCAAAAGGGAAAAGCCTGCCAATTCTGCAGAAGTACTTTCTGTTCTGCAATATTTAACTGCACTACGACCTCCCTACTCCTGTATTAATATCCATCCATCCATCCATCCATCCATCCATCCATCCATCCATCCATCCATCCATCCATCCATCCATCCATCCCTCCTGTGAAAGCCCTCTCCCTCCAAGAGCAGTCCTCATGCCCCATCCAGTCTTAAATCTGCTGAATTCAGGAGTGCTGATATTGGCAGTGATAAGTGTGCGCACGTGAGGAGGGGTTTCTGCGATAGACACTCTTATCTTTGAGAAGCTCGACTGAAATCCTCACATTCATTTTATTCCACTTCACAAGGAACACCAGACATCAGCTGTGTAGCTGTGTTGATAAGCTCTTATCAAACTCAGCAGCACGCTGTCGTTTTAGATCTCTCCGGTTGCTCTCCTGCCATCCATAAAATCTTTCCCCCATGGAAACTGTCTGTTCTCCCTCTGCAAAATTATTGTAACATTTGGCACAACTCGCAAAAAGAGATTTTTGTTTCATCTTTATATACATGGAGATGTCTGACTGACACAAAATCTTTCACTATCTCTGATGACCTGAGTCAAACATTATAGCACATGTTCAAATGTGAGTATGGGGTAGTCCCTCAACAAAACAGCAATGAAAACACGAGGGTCTTAAAACATGAGAGGGAAGAAATATTTTTACAACAAGGCTGGTAAAACACTGAAACAGGTTGCCCAGAGAAGCTGTGGATGCTCCATCGCTGGAAAAACTGATGGACAGGTTGGACAGGGCTCTGAGCAACCATATCTAGTTAAAGATGTCCCTGTTTACTGTAGATGACCTTTAAAGGTCGCTCCAACACAAACCATTCCATGATTCTATGTGCAAAGAGTTTCTGGAATAGAGATGAAATTTCTGGCATAAGGACCCCTTCAAGGTGATGTATCTCTGCTGAAACTGAAAATTTAATTTTAATACAGTTAAATTAGTTCTGAGGAGGGAAAACATTGACTTCACCATCTTGGGTAGGGAAGAACCTGAAAGAGAAAATTATAGAAAGAAGGGAAAGCAATGTTTCAATACACACATTTTGAAATAGATTACAAGCAGTTATTCCTGTCTGCTAGAAAAAAGGGTTAACAGCCACCAAAGCCCTGTTCAGCTTAGTAAGCCCTGACTTAGCATGTACGTGGTGTTTTGCTGTGTTCAAAGCACACTGCAGACATTATCTAATTAATTTTTGTGACACCCCTGCGAGACACCTGGGCTGGCATTGTTATCCCCATGTTACTGACAGAGAAGCACATCTGCACATGTCTCTACTGAGCTCTAGATCAGATTAAATGACGGTATTTATGTACCTGCACAACTAATTTCTCTGTCCCAGACTAGTGCTATATGGGAAGTGCCCACTGCTTGTAATTTAAGGTTGCTCGTTCAGTGTTGGCCCTTCCCTGGAGTGTGATGAGCCATAAAATATTTCTACATTCAGAAATATTTTATTTCCTCATGGTGCACAAAGCATCGCTGCTGACAGAGCTGAGGAAAGAGAATTCCATCTCTGTGTTGGCCAGCTCCATGCCCTCGTATGCAACAAACCCCTGGCTATCAGCACAGCTGTGATGCTCATCACTTCTGCAGAATGGATGATCCTCTGCCAGAGCTGGCCTATCCAGGGTGATCCTGCTTTCAGGAGGATCCCCACCCACTAACCAAGGATTTTACACGTTTTCCAATCACTGCATCTCACAGCCTGGCACACAGATTTAAACTGCCATGGATTTCACTCCCTAAGGATCGATAAGGCCGTGGATGAAGCAGCAGCAGAACAAGTGAGCAGCACATCCTTGTGCCCACGTGGCCATCACAGAAGAGAAATGAGGTGAGGAGAACAGCCAGGTGCTATTGTCTTGCAAATGCCCAACACGAACCACCCAGAGGTGTGAACCACAGGCTTTACACCCTCCTTCACACACCATGAGCCTCACACCCTGCCCCCNGAGCGGGACCTTACCAGCCTCTCCCTAATCCTACCAACCTCCTGGTACTGCTGTTTGAGTGAGTCCTCAGCTGACATCAGCAAGAATATCTGAAGCTGGATGTTGAGTGAGGGTGTTAACGATGAATGATGCTTTGTGGAACCTTCCCTGTTACACGTCCCAGTTACACTGGCCCATGAGGGCCAACCCTCACTTTGCTCCCCTCCATTTCTCAGATGGTGAGGCTGCAGCACGAGTGTCTGCTGTGCCAGGGCTGCAGTGCTGAGGAAGTTGGGGGGGAAAAAAAGAGCACTATTGCCAAGCCATTCTCAGAAGCACATACTGCAAACCTCGACTGCCCGTTGCAAAACTGCCTCAAAATCTGAAAACTTTCTTCCATCAAAGTTGGAAAAATAAAATAATAACAGGCTTATTTAATCTAATACTTATGTGAATTAGTGTAGCACTGAATTCAGCCTTGAATGTCTTCAGAGGGAAGGATGAGCCCAAGAAAAACCTTGTAATTTGCACAGAGGGAAATCTGAAGCAACGTCACCACAGTCAGTGGCATCGCTTTTCATTTCCATCAATGTAAAGGAGAAAAAGAATCTGGTTTCTGGAGTTCAGATCAGGACACCAGATGAGCAAGCCTGGGCTTAGAAGTCCTACAGAACTGAAACGCCACAGACAAAGGCATTAAGAAACACTCATTGTGATGTTCTTCTTTCTGTTTACAAGTCCCCTTGTGGTCTTCTGAAATGGCCAGGGAACATTTTTAGCCACCCCCTCCAGGCTCCAGATTATGCCTTGGTTAGCAGATCATCTGGGCAGCTCTCTCTGTCTGTAACTCTATATGAATGACTTCAGTGACAAACAATACAACCATTCACTTTTTGTAAAAAAACAACCACTGCCACCAAATGTTTCTAATTTAAATATTTCTGGTTCTCTAGCTACTGGTTCCAATTTGGTATCAGCTACTGTCAGCCATAAATCCCAATGAATTTTGAAGTCATGATCCTGAATTGAGCTCTGCAAATGCAGAATCAGGAAGGAGAAATTAATATCTCCAAGTAGCAAGTTTAGACAAAGAACCCATCACATCCATTTGTGGATTACAGAAGCTCTTGCATGGGTACTGCCATTTAGCAGTGGTCAATCATCACATGTTCCAGAAAATATGCATTCCTCAGGAAAGAAACAATATAAGAGCATCTGAGAATGAAATCACTTCAGCTTTAACTCATGTTGACTCCTGGCATGGGACAGTTTATCCCGTTTTCTTGCAGCCAAAATCGTGTGACTTCATCAAAACTGCCTATTTCAAATCATCCCTTGTCTATCCTGACTCCCCAAAATCCTGACCAAAGTATGAATTAGTCTGGAGCAAAGCTACACAAAGGACCCAAGGACCACTCTAACCATTTGCCTGAACAAGTGTTGGTGCCAGGGACATTCCCTGACAAGTGTTTGTTTTACTAGGTCCCCTTCAGGATTCACTTGTTCCTCTTCTTGCCCTGGCAGTGTACAATTTCCTAAAACAACATCTTCACACCGAGGTGAGTGCAAGGGGCAGTGGATTTCTTGCCCACATTCCTTTGCATGTTCAAAACAGATCAAGGCAGACTGTTTCAATGACGTAAAAAGCCCTGGACTGAGTTAGCTTCACATGTAGGCTGAAGATCTGAGCCAGTTCTTACTTTATTCAAATCCATTCTGCCCATCCCAAATCTAAATGAGCTCAGTCATTAGGCTCTAAATCTGTATTTCTCTGTGCCAATACTGGCCCTAATTCAGCAAGGCACTTAAATATGTGCTTAACTTCAAAAGCACAGTTAAGTCCCACTGATAGATTTGACTACAGGGGGATGTAAGCAAATAGCTCAGGGCTTTGCTAAATCGTGGCCTTAGAGGCACAATCCTAGAAACATTTGTATTTTAACATGTTTATAGAAAATTATAACAATTAAATGGAGCTCTTCCTTCCTCACATAAAAACAATCCAGGACTTCCTCTTTCGAAAAGCTTGCAGCAGCCAAACTTTCTTTTCCTAACCCCGAGGTCAAGTTCTTTTCCAAGAACTCATCTTAACGTGGTTCCTTAATTATTTGTATCCTTCATGATGGTTCTGACACATATCTAAGCTCAGATGAGCCTGAAAGGCTCATGGTGGGCACTTTTTAGGAGAAGGGCCACAACATTATCTCCTGGACCCAGCAAAAAACTCCCTCTTCCACAGTCTGGGCCAGCCTGGGCTGCAGATCTGAAATGCAATTTGGATTTGTCCTATACCACCATCCACACAACTCACACATGTGTAGCCTTTTGAGGGTTTTTCTAACATATTTATCCTTATAATGGGTTTGTGTTCTCCTCTCTAGAGGTTACTCTAAAGGCAAGAGCAGGTTCTTTCTCTCTAATCCAAACATATATGCAGAGGCTGCTAGCCATATTTCTTGTTGTAGAATTCAAAAAAAAAAATAAAATAAATAACTGAAAAGGTGGCAATGACTTTGTCTTCTTCAGCCTCCAGCTAAAGGACATTGCCTCCTTGTATTAACACAAAACCTTGAATATCTACCCAAATCCATGGGGCTGGATGGGAACTGGTGAACCTGTGCTGACCGGAAGACAGATCAAGCCCTTTCTTAGAAAGGTTTTGTGTTCAAATCTGATCCATGGGAGCGACAACATGAGTGGTGTCACCTATGGTCCCTTCAGCGATGTCACCTCAGTGCTGCTGGGTTTGACTCTGACAGCAATCCCAGCAAACCCTTATTTCAAAGTGAAAAAGGGTCAAAATGAAGCTAAACCCAGAGATTTACAGAAAACCCTTGCTCCAACCCAAGGTGAGCCCCAGGGAAAGGAGAGGCATGAGCCAGAACGTCCCCCTCACTGTCCCCATCACTGGCAGGGCAAATTCTCCTTGGGGATGGGCTCTGCCTCCAGCTTGCCTGCACCCCGTGGTGTGAGCTGTCCCTGCCAGGGGGGTCCATATTGAACTGATAAAGCTCTCAAAGCCCCGTCACCCTGCCAGCTTGGAAGTGGGACCGTGTCCCTGGGCGTCAGCAGCCCCACAGGTCTCCCTGCCAGAGTCTGTCCAGGCAAACAAAGAAAATGCATTGCCTTCCACTTTAATAAAAGCCAAATGATGCCGTTTGCCAATTACCAAAACGGGGCGAAGGTTAAAAACCCATTGAATTATAACACATGTCACGGACCAAAGCTTCTATGATTAACAGTTCTGTGAGAAATTCATTAATTTCTCCCGAAGCAAGCTGACAGAGATTGTGCTTAATGACAGAATGCAGGGCAGGGGAAAGGCGGTCGAACCAGGAAAGAGAAAGCTGCATTAATTCACAACAAAACGAGACGAGGAAACCCTTTCTTCCCCCTCATGAAAAGGAAAGAAAAAAAAATAACCAGAGTTGTAAAGAGCGGTTGCATTTGTTCCGCTGCTGAAGATTTATCTTCATCATTTCTTGTTGGGGAAGCTGACAGCAGGCGAGAACAAGACAAAGAGAAGAGCTGGAGTGGGCTACGAACCCCTGGGGCTTGTTTGGGGCAGCAAAGGGTGCAGCTCAAAGGGAACCTCTCCACAGAGGCCAGAGCAGGTGATGGTGTGGTGGCCAGGGGTTGGTCTTGGTCTGCAGTGTCAAACACCCAGATATGCACACTTACAGAGGGAGGAAAACCCATAATCTCCCCTGCAGAAGCAATTTTGAAGCCATAGCAGTGAGGCTGTGCCAAGGTTTAACCAAAGAAAGCAAAGGAAAATCTTCTTGCTACACTCATTAGAAAGCATGAGGTGGTGACAGTGTGAGGCAAGACTGGAGAGCTGAGGGCAGCCAGGGGAGACTTGTCTTCAGTACAAACACAGAGTTAACAGTGGATTAGAAAGATGGAAACTCCTGGAATGCACAGTTCTGGCAGCTGAACTGGGTGAATTGGGCTTTCCTCCTCCTGCCCGCAGTTTGCAGGAGAGGAACAGTGGCACCAGGAGGGGTGGTGGAGGGGACAGGTCACCATGGCAGGGAAGTTCCACCAAGGAAAAGCAGCACTTCTCACCAACTGCTTTGTCAGGGATGGGTGACCCGCAGCTGATGTTTCCTCCCCAGTGAAAAAAGTCAAAACCCTGGTTTTTGAGGAACCACTGTCAAGGGCAGCCACAGCACGCCAGGCCTTCTTGCTGCTCGAGTGACTGCGGGGTGGGAAATTACACCTCTGCTTCTGCACACCCAATTTCACCGTCCACTGCATGAGGCTACACAGGAAATAGTAAAAGTATAATCATTCGAGCTATAAAGCACAAGAGAAGAACTAACCAGGTCCTATAACCATTATATCTGGTATACCATTATATCTGGTCTAAGGATGCAATGTGAAAATAAAGAGTGTCATTTTTACAGCACGTCTCCAGCAGTGAGGTAAACTTCTGCTGAAAATAAAAAAAAAGAGCCTGTAGTCACTGGCAGCAGAAAAAACAGCTGGAAGAACAAAACTGGAAAGGACAGGGTAGGAGTTTTCAAACTATAAATGTCTTCAGGAGGATGGAATGGATTTTCAAAACAACTAATGGTGACTGAGGACAACTACCTATAAAGTTCAGTTGGACTTTTAGATTTAAGCCCATTTTTCTCTAAAATAATAACTATAATGCTTATTTTAAGAAAGAAGAGTTAGTGCATGTTTTATTTTCACTTATTAAGTTGTCACTAACCCATGGGAGGGATCCATTCACCCTCAAAATAAAAACTGTGTTAACTTTTAACAGACAATATATTTCTTTTCCTTCACAATTTTAAAATCTGCACCCTTGCCTAGAAATATCTGTATCTGGCTATAAATCCTCTCCAAGCAAAATAATTCTCCTTGAAAGAGAGAAATAATTCCTCTTGTAGAGCTTGGAAGCCAAAAAGCAGGCAAAAATATCCACGCTGACCTAAGGAAAATTAAAGTGGTAAAATTGATGATCACCCAAAGGAAGGCAAGTTCCTTTAAAAATTCAATAAATACCTTAAAAATCATATAGACAAATGCAACCAGTGGGGAAAGGGGAGAAGGGAAAGATGGGCAGTGTGGAACTGGCACCTTAAGGGAATCTGATGGGCAGACTGTGAGCAGGGGAGGCAGAAAACCCACGTCCGGCCCCTGAGCTGGTTAAGAAGTCATTTTTAAGATCTTTCTACGTTCTTCCTGTATTGGTAAAATAACCAAGGGAAAAGACAACAGGTGACAGCAAAGGTGTCACTTATTTCCTGGCTGCACGGCTTAATGCACAACTTTCTCTACATGTTGGGTACCTGAACTGCTTGGAGTTTTCTGTACAGAAGAAAACAGATCTGGTCACACCAAATGATCCCACCACCAGGCAAACTGGGGACTGACTGTCCACTGAAGCACTGTCATCAGTGGAAATAATTCCACTGATTTCAATTGCCTTTTGGACCAGGGTTTCACTTTTGGGAGTTTTGAGTTCCCTGACAGACATGGGAAACTTTATGATCAGTCCAGTGCTGGAACCTGCAAGACCTAAAACATTTCTTTGAACAAGTGAGGCTCGGATGGGAGTCTGTGAGAGCAGGGGGCTGAGAGGGTCCAGTGCATCCCGAAAACAAAACAATGCCAAAAAATCAAGAAGAAAAGTAAGAGGCAAAAGGCAGGTCTTTTGAGGCATTTTTTGAGGCAGGTCTTTAAGAGGCATTCTTCCTCAAGGGACTTCTAAAGGCTGGGTTGCTGGGCTGCAGAGGCTCACTGAAGCTTGCCTAAAGGGGGATGTATTTTTTATTAAGGAAATAACTTTCTAAACACAGAGCACTTCTAGCTCCGTAAGTGAACAAATGGTTCAATTCCTACTGAAAACTTGAGAGGGCAGCGGAATGTGGCCCTGTGTCTCAGTCCTCCTGAGCTCCCTGCTGCTTCTCACCATCTCCTTCCAGTGGGGCTTTCTTGCCCTTTTTCTGTCCTGCTTCGGCCCTGGGATTTGGCCACACTTCCACCACCAGACTTCTCATCTGAAACATGATCCTGCTGTCTTTGGGCCTCTGAATTTATACAACCTATTGCACAGAATGATCAGACGCTTTGAATCTAGGTCAGAACACACTGACTGGATTGATTTAGCTATAGATATACTCCTTTTTTTATTTTATTTTCCCTTCCCTCTCCCCCTTCTCACCCTCCCTCCTTTCCTGGAATAAAAGCAGGTCCTAAAAACAAGCCAGACCATTATCAAAAAACCTGACAGCTTGCTTAGGAGGCTGAGCAGAGGTTTGTTGGGATATGCAACTTGTTTTACTATTGCTGCTGCTATGGTATGATGACTGCTTACAACTTTGAATTCACAAAGGAAGAAAAAAAAAATTATTCTTTCAGGGGTTTCTCTAAATTCTCTCCTCTTCTTTTCACTGCTTCGCTGAAAAGATCCATGAAGCTGCTGCACCAGGGGCCATAAAAGGTCACAATCTCTGTGGGATGCTGTAAAGCAGAGACTGAGAGGGGTTGGTGGTGATCTATTGATGTGTCTGTAATAACAACAAGAATAAAACGGTAGCCATAAACCTTTCATCCTGGGGGGTCCCACAGAGCTTTTCAGAATGGGGGCCGGATCCGGAGAGGTGCCGAGGGCCTCACCCAGCCATGAAAGCACGGCAGATGCTGATGGCCATGGCCCTGGGCAGCCCAGGGCCGAGCACCCGGCAGGATCCGGCCCCTCCAGGGCACAGGCGTCGCTCTGTGTCCGAGCGCTCCCTTCCCTGGGAGGTCCCCGTGGCACTCGGCAGCACAAAGCGGCTCCGACTGACCCGGCGTGTGAGCGGCCAGCACCACGCCGGGCTGGGGGATGTGTGCGGAGGGAACCGGCCCCAATTCCAGGCTTGGCATAAAGGAGGGAGGAGAAAGGAAGAGGAAATAATTCACTAACGGCGTCCCATGCGGGTTAAATGTCCCATCCATCCTGATCAATGAGAACACTGCCGGTTCTTTACCCGTGACACAAAGGGGTCAGCAGGGTTCAGCTGCTGTGCCCCTCCTGCCTCCTCCCCAGCCCCGGCCGGCGCTGGGGGTGGTGGGTGGGAGGCAGAGGGAAGCAGGGCTGACACGCTCACCTCTGCTCCGCAGGGCTGTAGGTCTGTCCTTGCTGGCAGCTGCTGATGGTGATGGGGTCGAAGTTGTGGAAGGAACGCAGGGCCACCCCGGAGATGGCCACAAACTGGGAGCTGAAGCTAATGAGGACAGCCTGGGTGTGATAAAAAGGGTGACTGAGGTCATGGATGACGGGGATAATCAGGGGATTGTTCCTGCAGCTCAGGACGTGGACACCTGCCAGAGGAGAGACAAGATCAGAGGAAGGGTCAGGCTTAACACAATTGCTTCCCGAAGCCGTGGGCACTTCAGAGGCATTTCACCCAGAGGAATGGCCCTATAGAGCTGAAAAGTTATGGTAAGCTGCCTGGAGGGGCTTCCCAAATCGCTCGGGAGAGCTTAGCAGAGAAGCAGATCCCCCCAGACAGCTGAAGAAAGGCTGCCATTCTCCCTGCGAGCGGCAGGCCCTCCAAGCCGCTCCCTCAGACCACAGCTACGTTTCTATTGTGCTCTGGGAAATCAGGAGCAACCAGCACGGGGGAAGCAGAGTCAGCCTATTGTAAAACGGGTCCTGGAGGACACTTGGAGCCTTTATATGCAGGATCAAACAGTGCCGGCAGGCTGGGGGGCTTTGTGCAGCAGGGCCGGGGCACCAGCAGCTCGTTTGGAGCTGTGCATGTCATTAGCACTCAGCGTAAAACTTCTTTTGCATGAGTTTTACACTAAATTTGCCCAGATTTGATTTTTTCTTCAAAAGTTTTGAGCCTTGGGGTACCTCGTTCTTTGCAAGAAAAGGCAGATTTGGTCCTGGAGATAGAAATGAGGGTGATGGAGCTACTCAGGATTTTCCAGGTGATCTCACCGGAGAAGAAAAGAATTGTGTCTTGGGAAAATAAAGGCATCTCAAGGCTGTGGTGCACAGAAACACCAGAGAAGTGGCAAGGAGACTTCTGAATCCCTTTTGTCCAGTGGAGAAGGCACCCAGTTACAGCTGGGAAAAAATTCCCACCTTCAGGTAGAAGCAACCTGAATTCACATGGGCCAAACCCATTTCAGGAGGAAGGCAGAGGATAGACAGCTGTCAGCTGCCCTCAGAATTCATTAATTGAGATTCATGGCCTGCTGGCTGCCTGCAAGGCTCTGCCTCCACAGCTCCATGGCATCACTCTGAGGATCAGATTGGCTCCAGATCCGTTTGCTTCACTGGAGCTCCCCCAGCAATGGCTTTGGCCCAGGCCCCTTGGCTACCCTGATACACTTACAAATTTGAAAATAAAATAAATTCTATTTGCATGTTTAACTGGCTCTGGGATTTCTGTTATTATTTTTTTTCCCCCCAGTTCAGATTTCTTGACTCAAAAAGGAAGGAATAAAAAGGCTTTCATTTTTCTCCTTAGGAAGTGATTTCCTGTGAATTAAGACACACTCTTTAAACATTTATCTCCTACCTACTACTTAAAAAAATCTTCCTGTAATAAAAAAATAAAATAAAAAAGCAAGCCTCTTTTTTGTTTTGGTCTTCACCTGACCCTGAAATAACCTCCCTGTCTACTTGCATCCCACAGGTCTTTTGATATCAGCTCCTTGTGGAACGGTGCACGTTTCTCACTTACAAACAGGTGCAGTTAATACTCAAAATCCCGCGTTCCCAAATTCCTTGGAAGTTTCTGCCTTCTCTGATGGAAAGCCAAGAAAGACCTTATGGTATGAGGCTGTTTATTCACTTCTGTTTCATTCCTTGCACTCAGGAGGTGTCCACAACAGAACAGACCCTCAGAGCTGCACTGCACTGCTGATTATTTCTGACCCTGACCGGGAAAACAGCGGCTGGACAGGTCAGGGTTTTTTTAATTCTCCTGCCATAACCCATGAAGATGGTACAGGTGCCCATGGGGGCAGTCAGAGCTGTCTCAGGATCACCCCTGTTTCTGTGCCTCTGCACCCATCTATTCAGCTCAGCAGCTGAACCCTGGTGTCTACGATGGCTCTGAACCAACTGCACTGAGGTGTTTGGCATCCCAACCTGTCCATCTCCTACCAGGACGCAGAAGAAGAAGCTTCACATTATCTTCTGGGAGTCCACTTGCTCTGATCAAGGCAGGAAACTGCATGTCTGGATAGACTGTGCTTTGCTCACGGCAGTCTTTAGCACACTGAGGACAGATCGAGACTTAAATTATTGCTGCTTCCTTTCGGATGCACTTTTAGCTTGCCACGAACTGCTGCTTAAGGCTCACTGAGTGTCACAGTCAGTCCTCCCCCCAGTGCATGCCAGCATTTGCATCTCAGCTGCAGTTTCCAGCTTGCCATGGTGATAATTCAAACACATGAAATACAATATCCAGGAAAAGGACTTCATGTCACTGTCAGAACTCAGACAGAACAGCAATAGGGAGCTCTTCCTGAGGGAGAGCTGCTGGGTAGCCCACCTACACCTCTCCTCTGCTCCAGGCAGCCTCTTCTGAAAGGTCAAAGGGGCTTTTCCATGATGAAGGCAGCATTTCAGCTGGGAGGACATCCAGACATCAGGCTGAGCGATGCCAAACTCGTGTTGCAACTTCATTGAAGATTTCAAAACCTAACCCTCAGTTTCCTCTTTGCTCCTCTTTCTTGTTCTCTTTCTCTCCCAGTCTGCCTGTCTGTCCCTATAAAATGTCACATTAAGTACTGCTGGCATGCTCGTGTCTCCATCATTTATTTCTCAGAGGGATAGAGCTATGTGCCACTGTTTTGCAAAAGGAGGGTAAGATTAATCCAAGGGCTCTGGCAGACTGGAAGCCATCCTGAGTCAACCTGCACAACTTGCTAAAAATTTCAGTTTGTTCTTGGACAACAGACACCATACATATTTCCTTTGTTTTCCTCCACACTCCACCAAATTCTGTGTTTTCCTGGATGCTCATGCAACACCTGTCACTCTGTCCCTTCTCATCACTAGTGGGAAGATCATTTGAGTTTCAGCTCATTAAAATTGAAATGGTAAAACAGAAAGCTGGGGGATGGGAATTATGTTTCCTTAAAAACTGCTCTCAAGGTGACCTGGCCAGCTTTCTCCTCAGTGAAAAAAGGCAGAGAACATCTGGAAAGAGATTATGCAAGTCCTACCCTGACACAGAGTTAGGAGCTAGAGAGAGCTCCTGGGTTCTGGAGCTTAAATGCAGCCTGGATCAATTCACCAGACAAAACCTCCCCAGTTTAGGGCCCTCTGCCAAGGGTAGACAAGGGTAGAACCTGTCTATGCTGGCACCTCAGCACAAGCACAGGTCCTGCCTCTGTCAGGCACATCTGCTTGAGGCCACGCCAGGAGCCTGGCAGGGCCCTGGGTTGGACCTTCACCACCTGAAATACTTCACCTGGGGAATGCTGGCCATTAAATGGCTCTGGAGACCTCCCTGCAAGCAGGACTAGAGATCACCCAGCACTCCCTGTGAAACAGAAGCCTTTGCTGCAGCAGCTGGTGCAGGTCCCTCACTCCCTGCTCCCAGGGGTCCATCTGCAGCACCATCAGTGTCTCTCCAGGGTAGTGTTGGGTGTGAAGCATTGAGATAGTGCTGATTTTAGTGACTGAAGGGGAGCTAATCACCCCTGAACAGAGAGTGAACAGCTATGGAAAAATGTCTATATAAAATAACACATCATTTTCAACAAACTCTAGTGAGACTCAGGCTTGGAGCATTGAGCAACCACCTTTTTTGTCTAATTCTGAAAAAATGAGCAGGAGTACTGGTGAACAGGCATCACCAGATTAGGCAAGCAGTAAAGAGGGATTTTAATACAACACAGCCTTACCAAGATCGTGGCTTTGCTCTTTGGTGTCAAACAGCTGCACACCGATGGTCTCCTGCTTCTGGTCCAGGTAGTAGGTCCCATCAGTGACCAAGTGAACAAGGACTGCTGCAGCCACCATAGGCTGGGAAAAATAAGCCTGGGAAAACACAAACCCCACAAAGCCTGAGGTGCAGAACTGTGGTGGGCTTTAAAAAATCCCCAGGAGTCAGTCCAGAACTTTTAAAAGAAGAATTCCCATCCCAGTTACAGAAATCTTCTCTTCCAATCTCTCCTACATAAACTAGATAAACTCAAGTCAAACAGACCTGAAGCTGAACCCTTTCAGAAATTCAATAGCCTTGTCACACACAAGGGGACTTCACTGCTGACTCTCTAGACAGTGCTCAAAGACATTGTTTTGCTCTTTTGCTCTAAACATACTTCAGAAAGGAGCAGCTTGGCCCTGGGAAGGCTGACCCACGATATTTTGCCTGCTGGAGAGTCTTTGTAGAGGTAGGCAAAGAGGAAACTTCTGAATGATATGCACACCACCTACCTTTAGCCAGAAAATGGTCTGTGTCATGTGGGAGTACTGGAAGTTGGCCGTGCAGGGATACCAGGCGTACTGAGAGACACCGTCATTCAAGTCGATCACCTTGGTTCGACACATCTGCAGCAGGACAAAAAGAAACACCAAAACTGACGTAGAGGACAGCAAGGAGGGGTTCTGACTGCTTGAAGTGGAGAAACAAAGTCCAGGTGCACTCCCAGGGTAAAGTAATGCACAATAGCTGCGCTTCTAAATACCATGAGATTATTCAAAATTAAGTTTCCAGGTCTCCCACCCCAGTAAGAAAAACTGAAACATGAACAGGAGCTAAAGACTCACAGCAGCTGGATGGCAGCCAACAACCTCCTCTGAATTTGGTACCAGGTCTTTGACAGCATTTAGAACAACTTTGCTCCCATCCGAATGGAGCAGGACTCTTCCCACTGGAGTCCAAGTGAGGATCACTTCTGAACACCCCAGCTCCCAGCACAGACAGTGTAGAGGTGCCTCCACGGTGCTCCAGCACTGCCCTATTTAAACCTGATATTACTGTAATCTCAGAGAAGCAGCACATGGCCCTGCAAACATGGAACCAGGTGTAACCAGGAAAGTCCTGCCTCTAGAACCCAGTTTAAGCAAACTTGTTTCCTCTTTTGCCAACCAGTTCTTCAAGTGGAATCACCTTCTTCTTACACCTGCAACCCTTCCATGGCAGGCAGCAGTGAGATTGGAGGCAGACTGCTCTTTTCAGTAAAGTACATGATTCCCAAGTCCTGTTATGGATGAAAAGCTAAAAAAGAATGCCAGAGTCTAAGTACCACAGAGCCTTGCAGTGCCATCAGTATGCCAGATGTGAAAATGGTCAAGCTGCAAGAAATGGTCAGATTTAACCTGAAAACACACTGCTCAGTGAAGCTGCTTCAAAAAAAGAAGCATGAACGACCACAGCCTTCACTTCCCCAGCAAACAGAAAAAGGGGAATGTCCACCATGGAAAAAGTTACTATTGCATTAGAGGGATGCTTATAGCTGAGGCCCCTGGAGCATCTGAAAGGTACCTGTTGGATTCACAACCCTTTGATGAACTCACTGACTGTCACTGACATAGGAATAGATGGAATTCCTTGTGCTGATGTGCAGTCAGTAAAGCTGTTCCCATCAGCAATTTGATTATTAAACCAAAAGGAGAACCCTGAAGTGAAACAAGAGAACTAACAGCCATCCAAAATCCTATGCCCACTTGATAATTCTGCACGGAAATGCCCTCTTGGTCCAGCAGGCAAAGTCTGGACACTGCAAAGCAAGCCTGGGATGCCTGGGAATGAGAAACCAGATTGGCTAAAAGTGAGGTAATCCCCTTTAAAATCTGAGTCCATCAAGATCCAGCACAGAGGAATCTTACAGGCAAAACATAAATCAGCTTTAATGGGCTGGAAGAAGATTTTTAGTTTATTTATTTTTTGAAACAACTGGGACCAAGCTTCATTGAGGCTAGCCAGTGGATAGTGTTACATTTTACAGCAGAGCAAGGCTTTACATAAACCATCTTTGGCATTTGAAATCCAGGCCAGCAATTTGACATGTAGCATTTCGCAACTCTCCCTTCTTGCGTTTTCAGCAGCCTGTCTCTTGTTGGGAGCATGGTTTTTATTTTAATACCTCTCCAGCTAGGGAATTTATCTTACCCACATCTGCAGTATATATGGTCAGAGAGCTCTTTGACATGAACAAAGGTCTCATTACTTTTGTATGAGTTTGTTCTTATTCTTACTTCTCCTCCTGCTCTATCGGTCCAAAAACGGTGGCTGAAAGAAACTCAAGCACTGACTTTCAGTGCTTTTTAAGTGCCACTTAATGGATGAGTGAAAACTTGTATTAAGAAATCACCCAGACCTTCACCAAAAGTTTGATTCTAACCCAAAATAAACCCCTGCTGAGGTGGGCTGGAAATCTCTGATAACTTTTAAATGCCTTGTTTGATTTGTGTGCATGTGTGAACCCTAGCACTTTCTGCTTCTGCTGGAGAATATTAGCAAAAATCTGAGCATTGCATAAAGAGCCTGTGTTCAGGCCACGTGGGCTGTCAGACTGGCCTGGTTTGAGCAGGTTAGATAAGCTTCCCCCTGCTGAGGCTGATCCATTGCTACCCAGACAAGTGTTTCAAAGTGGTCCTGGGGTAAAAGGTTCTTTCAGAACAGTTTAATTGAGAAGTGTGGGAAAAGTCTAACAGAGATGAATGGCTACAAGAGCCTCTTCCCCACTCGCTGCTGGCCAGTAAACTTAGCTAATGGCAAAAAAAAAAAGTTATTTAAGTCTCTTTGAAAACAATTGGATTGGGTAAACAGTTCCTGTCACCTACAGACTCTACCGTCTCACCAGGCTCCAACACGAGTGGTAAATCCATCCTTGTTTCAATTCTGCTAGGCACTGAATGTCTCATCACACCTGCCAAGCCTGAGAATCATCTGCTGGAAGAGTCTTTCACACCTCTGCTTTTAAGGCATCCCTCGAATGTGGCAGCAGCCCAAGGCCCCTATTAATTAGGTTAACAGTTGGACTCAATGATCTTAGAGATCTTTTCTAAGCTAAATGATTCTGTGATTACTGTAGTACCAACACTTTTAGAACTACAATGGCCTGGAAGACAGGATGTCATCTCTCGTCATTGCTATTCACAGGAATTCACACTTATGAGAAACAGATAACATCCCAAGGTTCTCCAGTTTGCTACAGTGATGCAAACCAGCAGCTCAAGCACCTGACAGCTGCAGAGGGAAGAACGCATAGATAGACTTCTCATTTCAGGGTGTTACCAGACACTGAGGTATTTGCTTTGAAGAATGACAGCATCACACAGTGCTCCAAACTTCACTCACTGGGGCTTATCCAGATTCTCAGACCCACACAGCAACTGGGATATCCACAGGAGCTTAGTATGTGCTCCAAAGTATGCGGTGACTATTTGTGTCTAGTTACTGGAAGCCCATGTCGTCCCCCTCCCGAGGAAGCTGCTTTCAATTAGAAGAGCTGATGTCTGTTCCTCTCGGAGGTTCAAATCCAGCTCATCTCCCACCCACACATTTTGTACACAAACATCGCCAGACAGAACGATCAAGGCCAGGGAGCACTGTGGGATCTTCCCACAAGAGGGAATGCCTGGAGGATTCCCTTTGACTGATTTATACAACCTCTTGTCAATCAAAGGCACAACATGTTCTTCAAACCGCCTCTCCTGTTTTCCTTCTCTTACTCAGGGGGACTGAGGAATGTGTCAGCAGAAAGGGAAAAGTGATATATTGGGAGCACTTAGCTTTCTGCCACATCAAAAACACATTTACTATTGCAATCAACTCCATTTCCTTCAAAGTAATATGGGAAATTTTGCTGAAGAGCAAATTTTGGAAGGCGCCCTTATGAATGATTCCCAGCCATCCCGTGACTGCAGGCAATGTGAATTCGTGTTGATGGGTTCCTGTTGCAGCTGAACTACAGGTTAAGGATCACAAATAGCCAGGACTGGGTGCTGGACTAGATCCCAGCCCAACTGGCAGTGAACGGCCCCAGTACAACCTTCTGGGCAGCACTTGGCTGCTCCAGGCCTGAGCTCCCTGTCTGGAAGACGAGGATGATGTTCCCCCCCACAGAGGGAACATCACAGATCGCACATCACAGGTGTGCTGAGGATAAAAGCTGTGAGCCACAAAAAGATGCTCAGATGTCACTGAGAGCGCACACAGGTGTGCATTTACAGCTCCCCTTAGGACTGGGCTAAACACAGATCCCATCCCACTCTGACCTTCCCACTGAGCAAGCACAGTCAGACACCACAGGCTTTGCACACACTGGTGGTTCTCAGCATTGTAACATCAAAATAATTCTAAATGCAGACAGAAAAGCTGCTATTGAAGCTCGGATGCTGCCCTACTCAGCTCTGGCACCACGGTTGGAGCGGACGTGCCTGTCTGCATGCCCAGGGGCGGCTGGAAACAGAGCAAACCTCCAGTGCACAGATCTGTCTGCTCCCAAAACCCCATCTGGTGAACCATGGCAGGGCTTCCTCCAGACAGTGTCCTCGAGCTCTGTCTGGCTGCGAGGGGCATCGGGCACTTGGTCAGGCAGTGGCAAGCATTCTCCTTCTGGAGAGGAGGGAGGAAGTGGAGATTGTGCTCCCAAAGCTTCCTCTCCCCGCTCCTGTGCTGCTGACACTTCTGCACCCAGACAGACAACCCCGAGTGTTTCTGGGATGAAAGGGGCTATACCCTGTCCTGTTGGCAAAACTGCAACACTGGAGCAGGCCGGAACAAGATTTCTTGGTAAACCTAGAGTACCAGCTATTTATTGAGCACAAAACATCCTCAGTGAGGCTGCAGAAGTGCACAGAAAAACTCACAGACTGATACAAAACCCATGGAGGCACAAAAAACATCTTCTCTTGTTTGAAGGTCCAGTTTGAGAACAGATTTCAGCTGTAATACTGAAACCTAATTAATCTACAATATTTATCTGTTTGCTCTGCAGAATGTTTTTTGTATTTAACTCAACACATGCCAGAGGCTCCCAACCATGACATAAGCAGCATTTTAACATATCCCTTACAGAAAACTCTCTCCTTCCCTTGCCAGACCAGGGCACTGGCAGTCACCCATCCCTTTTATTCTTAAATATGTTATTGTTCTTGCTGACCTAAGGTTAATCTTACCCAAGGATGAGAAACTATGGTGCAGTTGCTAAATATCAGAAAGGTTCCTGCTTGTTTATTGCCCAATACTGTAAGGCAGCTTGACTGCCACATGGACACCACCCAGTTTGCCGACTGCAGCACAGACCTCCAATCTGTTCTCAAAGCTGTTGCACTGCTTTTTTCATTTAGGCTGGGAATTAGGTTGGAGTTAGGGAAAAATGAAGTTGCCCACATGAGTGAGCACCGAACCATTAGAAAGGCCACCATTTGGGCTCCAACAAACACCTCAAACCCCAGCCAGTTTCTCTGACCATTTCAAACCTCAGGAGCCCACAGAGCTCAAATGGAAATTGTACATACAACAGCACAGGGAGTTTTGCTCTGGGTTTTCTTTTAGATTCTGGTTGGAAGTGCTTTCCAACAACTGTCTTTATCAGATGTCTTTGTCAGTGGACTTATCCCATCAGAAATCTGAGTCCAGAGTTGCCTGCCCAGCTATGAATGTCTGTCTTGGTTCATTCCAGATTGGCCTCCAAAACTTACGGAAAACATTCAAACCTACTTTTCCCAAACTGGTACATATATTTAATTTCATTTGCACTAACAATGGGTTTCTGTTGCAGAAAATAAAATAAAAAAACCTAAAACCAAATCTGAGATTCAGCAGCAGAGAGTCTAAACATAAAATGAAGGAAGAAACCTGAGTCTCTCTCTTTCAAGTCACCTTACCTTACAATCTACTGCTACTTCCAGAGCAGCAATTTCCCCTCATCTCTGATGCTCATCAACTGCAGCTTTTCCCCCAAAACTTTCCTTGTCCTCTGTGTCTGATAACACAGTTCTACTGTTTCATGCTCTTTGCTTTTGCCAGTTTTCATTGGGGTGCCTAAAGGTCTGATGGCAAAAGATGAAAAACTGCAGCGTGTCCTGCTCCAGGGCAAAGGCATGTGGGCAGGTGATCCACAGAAATGCTTTATCAACTGGAAGCTCCTGGGGTAACACGCTGATGCTATATTACTCCCAGATTCAGTTGGCTCAGAAGTCAGAGGAAATCTCATCTGTCAGTTTTCCCTGTGTGACGAAGAACAGGATTTGGATGTGGGATTGGGAAGCAGCTTACATCTCCTGCAGGATGAAATAAAGCCCTGCTGCCAGTCCCTATGTCCAGTCTCAGCGCAGCCACATCAACTTTGAACCTGGAGCAGCTGATGTGTCTGGACCTTGCAGACTCAGTAATCCATTAGCATGATATTACAGCTTCCTTAGCACAGAGCCACGGTTTTCAGCTGAAGATTCGGCTGTATTTTTTAGTAATTAGAAAATGACCTTTCTGTGAAAACACCACGGACAGGGCACCAGTAGTTTGCCTGCAATGTGACGTGATAAATTCCTCTACTCTACAACAGTAGCGTTCACCTCCAAAGGGAAATTTCCTCAGAGTTTTGGATGTAATGCAGGGCTGCGACTCAGAAATGAGTGGGAGATGCAAGGGCTATTTCATTTTGCCAAATAGCTTGGTTTAGTTTGAGGCAAGCAAAAAGAAGCTACAGGGATTTCCATTAGATGATGGCCCCGATTGCATGTGTATTCAAGGTGTGTTATTAACTTCAGCTTTCTCAAAAATGCAGTTATTTCACTTCCAAAGAGCTGGTATGAACAATATATTTCCATTTTTAAATCATGCAGACCTGCATTCTTTGAGCTTCCCTTTGAATTTCTGTTATCTCCGGATTCAAAGCAAACTTCATTTAAAACCAGTGAGTTCAAATCAAAATCACATCAAACCATAAACTTCACATGGCATACCTGAAAAAAACTGTAAATCAGTTCTGATTGGCCCTATCCCAAACTCACATGGGCTTTGACAGCCAGCCAGGTGTAATCAAATATCTAGGATGCTTGCTGGACTCATGGAAAAAAACAATATGGCGTTTTGATTTCCCAACAAAACCCTAACCAGATGATTTTTGCATGGTTCAAAGGATCACCACGAGGATGTCGGTTAAGCCAAGGCCAGAAACTACAGAAAAATGGATCAAGAAAAAGAAGAAATAATTGCACTAATGGGATTTAAAAATCAACTCATTTGTTACGTCAGCCCACAAACAAACTCCAGCATCTGGAGCTCCTGGGTGCAATTTGCACGTGCCCCTGCTTCTTTTGCCATTCAGATATGCAAACTGAAGGGATGCAGAATGGAGAGAGAGTTCTGAGTGCACAACACAGTCTCCTGTGCAGCACATGAAGGTGCAATCCAGCAATCTGACAGGAGCTCCTGTTTATTCCTGTCAGACCTCTGCTATCTCCTCAACTCGGCATGAGGACATAAAGATGCTGCTCTCAAACAACAGCATCTTCATGCCAGCGCTGCCAGGATCTCACCTCAGAGCAGTAATTCCTGGAGTTAGCCCTGAACTGCATTCTGTTACTATGCTCAAATTCACAAATACACCTGCTAGTAGCAACAGCACCCCCTGCAATGGGCTAGACAGACAGGATCAAGCAGCAGCACCCAAACAAGAACTTATGCCTTCAGTTCTGCAAGTATCAGCATCATTAAAGCTAAAAGACATTTTCAAGCTGCAGCACAAGCTCCTGTCTACAACTTCCACATTACTGCTCGCAGAAGTGTGAAGGCATTATAGACTGATAAGTGCTTTAGCAGACTGTATATCCATCCACTGGAGAGCGAGGTTAAACAAATACAGGAGCCAGAACATTATTGTTGGCTGAGTGCTCGGGTTCCCGAGCTGCCCGTCTCTAACTTGAACTGGCCAGGTCCACTGCAGCACAGCTTCGTGGAGCTGCGGGCCAAGGCTGGCCATGGGGTGCTGCAGCAAAGCAAAACAATCCCATCCCATCAGCTTTCATCACCAAGGAGCAGAGCAAAAGCAAATTTTTTTGTTTTTCCTTTGACTGAAGTGTTTCATTCGGGAGCAGCTGGCACCAGAAAATCAAACTGTCAAAGGCAGAATGTGTGCCACACTTTAGGAGGATCTGAAATATATTTTTGTTATTATATTCATGGTTCTGGCTCACTAGATTCATTGTTCTTTTGCAGCTCCTGTAAGGCAAAGCAGGGTTGGTACAATCCACTTGATAACAACCCCTCCTCCCTTCCCAGAGCTGGTCCCATACATTTGTTTGGAGGAAGAAAACACACAGCTAGGTGAATAAAGCACAAAAGCAGCAACAACAAATCCCTTAAGAACTTGAGTTCTCCATCAGGATAACACACTGGCTGAGGTGGACACAGGTGCTGAGAAGCACATGGACAATGACACTGATAAAAAGAGAGATACGTAAGAAAAAAATTAAGCCACAAATTTTCCATCTCTCATACAGGATAAAAACCCCGTTGCTTTTGTTTCCAGTACAGGAGGAGCAAACCCTAAATATTGCCATACCTCACCCCAACTCCCTGCACCACCCTGAGTGCTCAGGGGGCACGGAAGGCACTTCGCAGAGATGTCAGCCAAGGCAGGTGCCACCCTGAGCCCCGCAGACCCCTTGCTAAGCTTCGCCTGTGCCTGAGGCAAACAGCCGTGCAGTGGTTAATGTCAGCCCCGACCACATGATCACCCTCAGAAAAGGTCAAAAGAGTGATTTTTCATTTAAAAACATCTGTGTGTTTAAAGAACAAAACTTTCTCATGTGCAGAAAACCAGGGGTTTCCAGAGCTTTTATTTCCAGAGTTAAAGCTGTGCTTTTCAGCTTTGTTTAGGGTTATGGCCCACGTAAAAGGGCTGTGTAAACCACACGCAACACTCAGCACACTGCGTTTCCACAGGCAGGGATAACTGGGGGTGCAAATCTCTCTCTCTCCTCGGCTCCTTTTCCCTCTCCAGGCTGCTCAGCTTTCCCCACTGTGCTCCCAGTGAGCCAGCCAGACACCCTGTTGTTGTCCTTCCCTATATGAAGACGTACACATGCCTCTAATCCTAAGGGTGTAAGTCTGCTCTGGGCTGTCAACAGGCCTTAATTGGATACATCCAGGGAGATGATACATTGGGAAGAGGCCCTGAATTTAATAGGAAAAGGGAAGGCTGCAGAGAGGCACCAGGGGAATGTGGAGGGGGGCTGAGAGGAGCTGCCCTGTGCTCCAGGGAGCAGTCATACCTCAGCTGGCAAAACCCTGCAGTTCCCATCCAACCATCAGCCCTACATCAAGATCGAGATTAAACCTTCTGGCTTGTTTTTCAGTACCTGAAGACATGGCTTGTGGTATGCAAACCAAAAGACTCCCCCTTGCTTCACTGGGCTTTTCCCACCGAAAGTGCAGCGTAACGAAACCACGATCCTGCAAACAAATTCCTCTGAATGAGCCAGACCATCCAGGCAGAGTGTGCAGAGCAGCTGCTGCCCCCAGCCCTTGCACATCTTCACCCAAGAAAAAGGCTTGTCTGGGGAAGCCTGTCACTCCCCTCTCACCTTGGAACAACCCTGGTTGCTCTGATAAACCCCAAACTCCAACAAATTAAGCCAAAATACTTGGAGCGTTTAGTCCTCCATGTCCCAGGTTTGTAGGGGAGTTCACAGGAACTCCCAGCTGCTCCCAGAAGAAGTTACTGGAAGAATTAAAGTGTTGTGTGAAAGAGGAAGCTCACAGCTCCTTCAGCCTCACTGCCTTCCAGGAGCAGGCTCTGAGAAGATGGACTGGGAGCAGAGGGGGTGGAGGAACACCCCATTGCCAAGGCTCAGGGTTTCTCACCAGGAACGACTGCTGGGAAACAGGTAAATTTCCAGAGTGAGGCTTTCCCTCTCCAGCTGGTCCAGCTCACAGTGTACACACAGTGACAGAGCAGCTCTGCTGGAAGGCCAAATGTTTCAAAGGGATTTGGATGGAGAAAGGTGGGAAGAAGGTCATCTCTACCTTGTGCTTCACCTTCTCCTCTCTGAAGAGTGACTTGTCTCCTCTGAGCATGATGATGCAAGGGTTAATTACCAAAAAAATGGAAAAATGACATTCACTGCCGGCAGTGCTAAGTGTAGGGATTTTGGCCCAGTGACCAAAATGGTTAAGCAGAACTTGATGTTCTCCTGAACTGAGGACTTCTCCCAGAGAGGACATACATGTGGGGACAGATAATAGCACTGATCCTGCAAATAACCATTTCCTGGCACGTGTGAGAGCTTGGAGCCAGAGCCTGAGACCACGGTGGAAACCTAGTCCCCAGGAGACTCCTGCTGATAGCACAGGGGAGCTGGGCCACTTACCAGATGTGAATTTGAATTACCAGGGTGAATCATGTCTTCTTATCAGATTCCCCACTGAAATGACCTCAGAGGAAAGAGCAGCCCTCCAGCTTTGCAGGCAGCACTTCCAAAAGTGAGCACAGATGTGGGGTTCCTCCACAGTACAGCTCCAGCTAAGGCAGCTCAGTTCAGGAGAGACTTAGAGCAGCTCTACAGTGTATCCAAATGGTCCCCACTTTGTGTTTTGGTTTTGTTTTTTTTTGTTGGTTTGGGGTTTTTTTGTTTGTTTGTTTTGTTTTGTTTTTCCTCATATGTTGGATTTATTCTTATTCTTATTCTTATTCTTATTCTTATTCTTATTCTTATTCTTATTCTTATTGATGATTCTTATTTTCAGGTGGGGACAGAGGGATTGACTCAAGACACCTTCAGGACAGTACTGGGTAAACACCATCCTCCAAAACCATGCCTTTTAGAGACATCTTAAGATGAACACCCTGAAATTCATAGGCATTCAAAATACGAGGTGTCTTATGACAATGTGGGCTAAAATGCCTATGGTACTCCAAACAAGTGGTGCAGACAATCCTTCATTTACAAGAAAAAAATAAATTCTTTGCTCCTGGCATGAGAAAGTTTACTTTCAGCTTAAAGAAATGACTGTGTGGTTTTGGGGATGGCATTCCGTTCTGCTGGAGAGCAGCACCCTGCCTGCCTGTACATCCGTGGTTTTGTAGCTACATTACAACCCTGGAGAGCTCTGTTTACATATTTGACATGTTTCCTTGTGCAGAACATGAAACCAAATTACAGAGTAAAAGCCATTATGGCTTTGCTCTTGCACCCTTTTCTATCCCCTTCTCCCATTTCTTGGTTTAGATCTATCTGGGCATTTTTGACTGTGCCGGGTCGCCTGGCACTGCTTCAGGCAGGTTTATTTGCTGTTGCACAGGGAAATCATGGAAAAGCTGGTGAAGGCACATGCCAGGGAGCAGGGAGAAGACGGCCGGGCGGGCGGGGGTGGGATGAGAAGTGCTGGGAACCCTTCATGCATGAACAAAGCAGACGTGTCGATGCATTTATGCAAAATCATTCTGCTCTGAATGGAGAGGGACCCAAGACAAACAACCCGGATGGGATGCAGGGGAGCTATCCCACGCTCACGGCTGGACATGCTCTGCATCCCAAGGCCTGTGAGCAGCAGCAGCAGACGGGGAGAGTGGCAGGTTGAGGGGCAAGGGCCGAGGAGGGGGGTCTCCTTTCAGAGGAGTGCATGTTAATGAGCAGCGCCGCTGTCGGGGGGTCCGGCTGCCTGGCTCGCCGATGCCAGGGGGGTCCAAGCTGTTCTCCATTGAAGCCTCTCATCTGGGTGGGTGGCTGGGTGTACGGCAGATATGATCATAAAATGGTAATTTACTTCCTAAAGAAGCACATAATCCCTATTACTGCTCAAGACAATATTCCTTTCTTGCCTTTCTCCTTGCTTCTAGAAACAACAAATGGCATGGAATTCTGCTCTCGTTTCATCAGTGGTAAATGTCTCTTGGTTCTAGGAAGATGGGACCAATTTCTTGCACCTGAGGATTTTTGGTTTGACCTTCATCTCTGAAAAAGTCGGACTGAACCTCTCTGAGAGTACGGTTGGCTGCTTTGCTCTCTGCATCATTCTTTGTTTCTTTTATCTATTTTCTCTACAGTACACAAAGGGAACACAGTGTACCAGCCCCTGGTACTCACTGTTCTGTTTCCCTTAGATGACTTGCATATGTGCTCTTGAAAAATTATTCTAAAAACCAAGGGGGGGAAGGGAGTGGAAAGAAAAAAAAAAAAATATCCCTTGAGTGTTTGTCAAAATGCTTGGAATCTCCTCTGACATCTCATTGTGTTCTCTCCGTCCTCTCCTTACACAAATCTGCCAGAGGCTACGACACCAGCCGTGGGGTCTGAGCTTTACTCCAGCCAGGAGCAGAGGAGCACTGGAAGCCATGGGGATGGAGGGGATCCCTGTCTGTCCTGGCTGAGAGCAGGCAGCGAGGTGAGGGCAGCATCCTCCAGCCTGCTCTGAACTGACTTTAAGGGTAATGCTCTTCCTCAGCCAACTCTCTGAAAATGAGTCTCTTCCAAGCCAGCCTACCTAGAAATCCCATTTCTCATTTCATTTAGCTCCCCAGAACACTGAGGTCATTCCTCAGTCATGGCACTGATGGCATATGGCACATCCTTGTAGCACCCCTCGCCTCGGACCCTTCTCATGGACCACCTCCTCCAATGAGACAGGGCAGCAAAGCAAATGTGCAAATAAGGACCAGTGGAGTTCCTCTGGCAGAAAAGTTGCAGAATACAGATTTCTCAGCAAGTCAGGTGGGAAGCAATGCTTCCAGCCATTTGGGACAGTTTTCCAGTCCTTTTGTACTGGGAATGAACAACCAGACTGTGCTAGGATCAAGACTGATTAATTCACAAACAGGATGATGTGAGGGGGCTGACAGAGCTAAAATGCAGATTTAATGACCTCAAACTCCTCTGGGGCTCTACTCCCAGGCAGCAACTCTCAGCAAGCCCTGAACAGTTTTCTTTTTATCCAAGTTAGGAACATTTCCCTTTCAAGACATCCTGAACTTCCTAGCCCCTAGGAGGTTTAGGCTCAGTAATGCCCAGTGCCTGCAATGTGTCTGAATGATTTTGAGGTCTAATCCTCAAACAGTAGCTTTACCTTTCCATGCTCCCATTTCCACCTCTATTAAACAGAACAGAAACCAAGCAATGTGGCTGTGATAAGGCTAAATTAATCACTGTGCATTAAAAATAAAAAAAAATATCATCACTTAATCCAAGGAAGGAGCATTCCAGCCTGAATTTGCCTGACAGTCAGGGCCAGGCTTGTGACGCAGCTCTCCAGCCTCAGGCAAAAGACCAAATTGGCTGGTCTGTAGTTTCCAGGGGAAATGAAGACAAAATTTTGGACCCCTGGAACTAACTTTAGACTTGGAGACTGTGTAACCTAAGCTGAAGCCCTTTGGTGGATCAGGCAGTACTGGAAATGAGCTCAGCCGCGTACAGCAAACCTACATTCCTCCTGTGACAGCCTGTGCACAGTGTCCAGTTCATCTTTTTCCAGAACTGGTCTCTGATCACTCATGGTTCCTCCATTAATGGTTTTTCTTAGTGGGATTCTGCCCTCATCCTCCAGAGCTTAGTGGTTCAAAGTCTGGCTCGGCTATAAATAACAAAGACATTTGCAAAGCAAATCATCTTATTAAAAATGGGGATTTTTTTATCCCTCCAACCACAACAAAACTCTTACCGTTGAAGAGCAACAGGACTTGGCTGTGAATTGGGAAGTTCAAAAAGGGCCACTTGCAGAGCCAACAGACAGACACCCTCCCTCTTCTCAGCAAGATCACCCCAAAGGAAAGGAATGGCTTCTCCATTAAAAGTTGCAGGTTTCCTCTCTTTCCACTCCTGTTCAAGTTTACTCTATTTGCTGGCTCTGCTGGATCTTTGGGGAATTATCTTCAGCGTTATATTTATTAGACAGAATAAAACTGCATGGCAGAGAACTTCATCATCTTTCTCTTCAATTTTCTTATGGTGTTTTCTTACCACTCTTGGAGCCCTTGCTCTACCATGTTATTTCTTTTAGTAGTCAGGATATTTTTGTGCTCCCATCTTCTCTTTTTGTGGGCTATTCCAGACATACTGCAATTCTAGACATTGCTGCTGGTGGAAGGTTTGCTGCAGCAAGTCTGGGTGAGTGCAATTGTGGGAACGGTAATGGGGCAGGAGGGGGCCTCTGTTTGTGGGAAAGATGTAATAAGAATCCTCTTCCACAACTTCTTACTCCATAGAAGCCCCTGTGGGGTACCCAGAGAACAGGGTGTGTTCTTTAGTCCGGGAATGAAAACGAATCCCAGGATTTGTCTGTGCCCAGCAGCCTTGGGAAAGAGTCCCCGTTCTGTTAACTGTGCCTGAGCTGTGTGGCTTTTTCCATACACTGGAAAACCAAGCTCAAACAATGGCATAGGGAGAAAAAAAGTTACTTTAATATATACATATATGCACACATATATATATACATATATATATGCATGTATGTATATATGTATATGGTTACTTGGTCTAAACAACTTCTGCACAGCTGGGAGGAAATGCAGCAAAAGACAGTTCCTGAGGGACTGTCCCTCTAAATCACCAACCACACCAACAGCCAAGTCTTGAGCACACATTGCTGTGAAAGGAGTAACAAGGCCAGGAATCAGCCACCTAAAGACCCATTAGTCCCTTCCTATAATTCTCTGTTGCAAAGACCCAAAGGGAAGCTGCAGGTGAATCAGTTCTCCAAAAGCAGGAGTGCCACCAGCAACAGGAAAGCAGAAATGGCATCTCCAGAGTCCTGTGATCAGCCTGCATTCACCTGCCTGTGCTCTACTCACCCCAGCTGGAGCATCCCTCCTGGAATAGGCCTGTCAGAGGCTTCCTCCAGAGGCCTGAGCAAAATATCAAAATCCTCCCTGCTCAGGACACTGACTCCAGCAAGAGAGACTAACAGGAGCTAATGCACTCACCCAGCAAAAACTGGGGCAAAAGAAAACTGATGTGCAAGGAGAGGCTGTTTGCAAACTTACAACAGAAGCAGGAGGGGGAAAAAGAAACAGTTCAAGAATGAGCAAAGCCCTTATTGCTGAATTCTTCCTGCAGCTGACAACAGGTACTGAGCAGCATCTGCTTCCAGGTCTGTGGAGGGCACAAGATTAGAAATCAAACTGCAAAACTACCCTGCACTGATGTCTGCATTTCTGTGCTGGTGCAATGTTGCTGACTGGCCCTCTTTGGCTCTGAATATGATGCTGTCAGTACGGAGAATATTTCTTAATCAGCACTGAAGGGTGGCTGCCAGGAAAGTAGAAGTGGCTGTCTCTCAGTCTTGCTTCTGCAGAAAGGGTGATTGTTCAAAGGGGGGCTGTTTGACCTTTCCATTTTTCAAATCTGTATCTCTTCGCCAAGACTGTGTCATTCTTTGTAAGCATTTTATTGTTCAAAACAAATCTTATACTGTGAACTTTCTTTTTTATCTCCCTTACTATGTTGCCATTCGGCAGCCTCGCACTAACAAGTGATGTAAGAGCCATCTCAAACTAATAACTAAGTGCGGGTACCTAAGGAAAAGCCAGCTGCAGACACGGGCAATATCTGCAGTGAACTGAGCAAAGAGGTCACAGAAACAGCCCTACAATAACAAGACAGTGCTCTCCAGCTTGTGCTTATCAACAAGCCCNAGCTTGTGCTTATCAACAAGCCCCCAGCAGCAAACAAGGCACATGGGCAGATATTGCTGAGAGATACCACAACGACCAACCAGCCTGGGATACAAACTCCTCACAAAAAGCCTTGACAGAACTATGACAGTCATGCAGAGAACCTGGTGTTGAGATACAGAAGGATGAGAAACATTTTAAGTCAGGACATGCTTAAAATGTTTTAAAGCGCCTTGAGAACACTGGGGCAATGATGAGAGGCGGAGATGGCTGACAAACAGGCATCTTATGTATTCTGTATATTGCTGGGCACTGCACTCAAACATATCTTTCATGGCATTCCTGATGAGAAGCCAACACAAATACCACTCCGATTAATCAGGAAGCTACCCAGCAACAACACGAAAAGTTTGCACAAGACCAACAAGCACACAACCTACTCTGAAAGGTATCTGGGTGAGGAAAGGTGCTCTTTTCATCAATACAGAAAACCCCTAAGGCTCAGTGCTTGTGCAGATAATGAAGCCAAACATGTTTACACACCAGTGATCATTACATGCAGTGATTAGAGGAGATCTTAGGTTAATTTTCATCTCCACAAGCTAACAGACTGATGACCTGCTGCCCCACCTAACCTCTCCAGAGCGACACGTCAGGTGCTTTCCCAAGCAAACTGTCTTGTTCCTGCGGGAAACAAAAACTTTCCCAACATCTATATGATTAAAGAGGTCAATGAACCCCATGCACTCAAACCGGTGTAATAGAACCAGCTGAGCTAAAGCAAAAATTCTTTTTGCTGGTAGTAAATAGCACACTGTTATCTCCCCAGGAGCCAGGCAATAACAGGAGGCATGTTCCCATTCACTCTGCCAGTGTGTGATATGCCACTGCTCTGCCTATAAATACAACAGCTTTTTTTTGTCCTTTTTTTTGCCTTTTTTTTAAACAAGGCTGTGACAACTTCATCTCATCTGGGTACAACAAACACGCCTGAGTTGTGACTGCACAGCAGGGCTTTCTGGTGTGTGTGTGTGTGTGTGTGTGGTGGTGGTTTTTCCACCACAGGACCATGTGTTACCTACTGTATGGTGTGGCTGAGCTCCTTCCCGTGCTTCAGAGAAAATCAGGGCAGCTCTGGAGCAGCTGCAGGGGGACAGAATGCCTGGGGACATGCCCAAAAAGCAGCACCTGAACTGGAGCCACTGGCCTTTGGTCTGCACAGGGAGCTTGAATGAGAAAGAAGTTGTGAAGGCACAAGCAAGGGTCCAGAGGAAAGTTCCTTTTACAGTGTGAAATAATAAATGAGACCATGACGAAAAGTCAATACTGGGCTCGGATTCTGTCTTGATACTCTGCCAGCTAACCATGCTTTGTGCATTTAGAACTGACCTGGTCATTAATTTGTTACAGACTTGTGCAATGTGAGCAAGGCCAAGTCTCTTGCATAAAGATGCTTTCTCTTGCAAGCCAACTGGAAATGCTTAACATTTACTATTCACAGAGAGATCTGCTTGTCATATCTGTGACACGGCACTCCTCTCTGCACTGCCCACTCAGGACACCTCCTGGATAATTAGATTCTTAGAAAAACTTTTCTGCATCCAACCAGAAGTCAGCCAAAGTTGATTAGTGTGATAAGTTCTCTGTCTCAAGTAAGGGAGAACAGTGGGAGCTGAAGGAGGAATATACAAACAGCTCTTATATATGAAGATCTTTTCCCTCTAAAAATCATCAACAAGCAATGTGGCCTTTCCCAAATCAGGTTGCATCTGAACTGCTACATCTGCATCATGTACAGCTCTGTTTTCCAGACATTTATCTAATGTTTTTTTGAACTCATTTGGATCTAATTCTCTCAAAAAGACAAAAGGTAAAGTTATGGTAACTGGAGCTATTTATGTTACAAAGGAGACATAGGAGAAGGGGGTTAAAGCTAATGAATGGCTTTGGGGATGGACAGGACCTTTCTCAGAATAGAACAATAGGGTGCTTTTATGGAACTGGGAGGCAGAAAACACAAAACTATTAAAAAAGAAAGAACACTCTTTTGTATTATTCGGCATTAGCCTTCAGAACTCATTGCCACAAGCTCGTTCCCTGTGCTTGCTGTGAAGAGCCCGTCTATCTCTGAGGTGATGATGGTTGGGAGAGGTGACTCCTGCACAGCTCATTGAATCAATCCAGCCACAACCTCAGCCAGTTTGAGCTGGGTGACTGGGACTGAATTTCAACTCATCACTACTAATCAGGCTCAGAAAGAGGGAAACTGCTGCCACGGGCCATCCTTGGTGAAGCAACAAGTGAACAGGCAGGGGTAGCAGCACCCCTGAAAACTGAACATTGAGCTCCACCTGAGAACATTGCTCCTTGCTGGACTTCCAGGAGAGGACAAGGAGCATGCTGTCCTTACCTGGGTTGCTGCTGGATGACCGATGACCACCCACCCTGGACACTGCTGGTCACTGTGGTGTGAGACAGAGACGTTGGAAGCCCACTGATCCAGGAAGCCTTTGGGAGTGTAAACGCCACAGTCTTTGATGCTGGTCATTTGCTCAAATTCCTCACAGACTCCATCGCCGTCGTGGAAATAGCACCTGCTGGGTTCATCTGCCGGGGAAACAGAGAAAAGAAACCACACGTGTCTGCAGGGTGGTTCCTAGGACCTGATACCATCAGTGGTCGTGTATCTGCTGTGTCAGGTCACTGGGACGTGGAAGCGTTGGTCACTTCTAGGTCATACCAAGGTGATTTAAATAAAGCCAAGCGACAGTAGCCAGCTTTTGTACTGGGCAATTCCCTGATGAGATTTCCTAATGTTAGGGGGTTTCTGCTTATTTTCATCTATCTCCTTTCAAAAGGAGATAGAAGAAAGCAGTGATAGAAAATACATAGAGAGGAAAATGTGGGTGTTGGCATAATTCCACCAGCTGGGATGGAAAAACGCCAGTGGAGGTTTTGGTCTAAAATGGTTCCCTTTTTGTTTTTGAAAGATATCTGCGAATCAACAACAACAACAGCAACTGTGGCTGTAGAGATGGTGAAAACTGCCAAGTTCACAGTCGTAGTGACCAAAGGGCCAAACAGATCTGTTTATCCAAGGCAGATACAGTGCACACAGTGTGAGGGTGAGTTTGCCACATAAACACACGGCTTCAACCAACATGACTCAGATTTGACCTGAAAGGATCAAAAGCAGCAGGAGACTTTATTATCCTTGCCCATTTATTCTGTGGCTTCTCTAATGAGACTGCCAACAAAGATGCCAAATTTTTGAGGTTGTTTCTGTAACACTGGCCCATTAAAAACTGAACCGAGATCCATCTACTCTTTTCAAACAGACTGCATAGCAATAATGACTTTCAGTCATTAGAGTACTCTGTGAAATGGAAACCTTTGACCTGTTGGTATCCTATTTTGTATTGTATTATCATTGCCAGTCCCCAGAGGTATCCAGTTCTGACAGCCTGTTGTATTTTTGTCTGGCAAATAAGCCTGTTGAAAAAATGGTAGGAAATTAGCCAGAGCTGCTAGCTGGTCTGATGGAAAGGATCCCTAAGGAGAATTCTGTCCGTAGCATTGGACTATCATAAGCTAGGTGTCAGAAAATCCAAGGGCTGCTCAATTTTGAGCTACTTCCAATCTACTAAATCCCCTGATTATTTTTTATCCTAGTTTACACAGTGAAATACTATCATGAGCCAGAAAAAAATCAGTTTATTGCTATTCAATTATTTAGTGACTTTCACTCCTTTTCCTCCTGTGCAATATTCCAGGTCTTTAAGAGAAGGTGGCTTTGAAAGAATGGAAAAGTCTATCAGAGAAAAATGTCGTTATGGTTTGATTTCATCACAACCTCTGTGGACAACGTGTGTACATGCATAAATGTAGGGAATTGTGTATTTGTCAGGCCAGACCTCTGAGCTGGTGAAAAGGAGCACAAGTCTGGAAGTGTTTCAGCTGTATGAGTGCAGCTCTGAATGAATATTCCCAGGGTGGCCAAATTTCTTGCCCTTACATGTCACATCTTAACATCTTCATTTGTCTGGGAGCCACCAAACATATACCACACCCCTCAAAGAACTGGGAGGAGGGCTTGGGGGAGTGTTTCCCAGACAAGAGATGACAATGGCTCCTGGGGTGTCTGGGTGGATGTGCTGATGGGCCCTAAGGCAGCCCAGCAGTGCTACCCCCATGGGGCTCATTCATCCCTGGGAGAGCCATGCCCTGTGTCTGGCCAGCTCAAGGAACGGCTGGAATGAGGATGTCACCGTGATGGCCATGGAGACAAACTCTTGGTTCCCTCACCTTATCCTTCTGCATCTCTTGTTCTGCTCCTCTCCCATATCAAGACATAAGTCAGGTCTCAAGACATAAACGATGAAAACTAATTGTCTTACCCACTATGTCCCAATTTGAGTGAGAGGCCCAACAGAAATCTCTGAGAAATATTCAACCCTAAAAAGACTGAGGTCAGCAATCAAAAATCCTCAAAAACAAATGCCAAACAGATGAAAACACGCATTTTTGGGGAAAAAAAAAAAAAAGCTTTTCTTTGTCATTTAATGAAAAGAGGCTTATTTCTGCAAAAAAAAGGGGGGGGGAAGAAAGGAAAATACCTCCCATGTTAAAAAGACCTGACCTTCAGCCTATAAACATATGCACGGTTAGATATGCACACTGTACAGTGAAACATCACCACCCTGCTGCACACCCACACTGACAGAAACACTGACACACGAACGCACGGGCGCTCCCTTTACACATCCCCGACTCAGCCACCCCCCCATGCAAACACATACCCGCAAACTCACGGCCTAATTTTAGGCACACGCATTTAGACAGTGTTTCCCGGCCTCCCCAAAGCACTGACTTCTTTTCACGGCAGGCACTGAAGTAACCACAACATTTATAGAGCAATGTACTCCTGCACTGGCTCCAAATGCTCCCTTCTAATGCGATGATAAACGTAATGGGCTTCTGATAAGATCATGTGTTTGGGATAAAAGAATACTCAAGGCCTACTTCAGCCCAATGACTTAATTCATACTCACATGGAGGGGAAAGCAGCCTCTGAATAGCTGTGATCCAGGACAGTGTGTGATCCTAACAGAGGCTAATTTGTTCCTGATTATGCCTAAGACCCCAATAAATCTGTCTGCTCAGAGTCTGCAAAACCCGAGGGAGGAACCAAACAGAGAGTCTGAGATGTCTGAACTAAATGGGGGCTGCCTAAATGATTAACTAAGTCCCGCTGAACTGCACTGTCACGGGCCCTGGAGCTGTGCTGGCCCTGGAGAGCCACTGCATCCATGGCACAACACCGTGCACAGAAGCTGAGAGATGAGGCACTCACCTTTGTGTGCTTCAAAAAATAATGAGGGAAACTGGCTTTACAACACTGGTTACTTTTAAGGAAGGTCTGTCGGTCTCACTATTGACTCACCACACAGTGTGCAGTGCTCTGCACTGAGGGGAGTGCTGCTGAGAAGAGGGGAAGATCTTTCCTGCCCGTGAGCTTCCCAGTTCTGAGTGATGGCAAGCAGGGGATTGTCATTAAGTCCTTCCCAGACACGGATGAGGGCCCTGACCTTCAGCAGCCAAATGTGGTGCATCACTGTGTGGGCTGCCAAAAACTAGCAGAGGTTCAGAGGTTCTTCCTTCAGGTGTTGAGCACCAGCTCTGACTCCAGATTTTTCCAGTGGTCTTGGATGATTGGCAGGTTACATGTTGAGCTTTACATTTTCATGAGCAAAGCAAAAAACAACCAGATTGTTTCTTCTTGCAACTGCCCTCACAAAATAAAAACTAACAGGCTTTCTCCCTTTCTCCAGTGGTGGGAACAGAGCTCAGTTATACTCATAGAGTCCTAAGGCTCACAGCCAGAGAGGACAGTGTCAGGAGTGGTGTATTTCTAGGAATAAGTAGCTAATGGCTTTATTCCTATAATGATGCAAAAAGCTTTTTCTGTTCTCTTCTTAACTACTGTGACACTAAATGCATCTGTGGCCTTGGCAACTTGAGCTAATTTTTATCTCCACAGAGGTCCAGAGGCTCCCAAGACCTGGTGATGGTCACAGCAATTGGTCATGCATGACCTGTGCCACGGACTGTGTTCATCAATGTCGCAGACTTCACACTCCAAAGAGGAATCTGATTTGAAGGAGATATGGAGAAAGAATATCTGATTTGTCCTCAAGGAAAAAATTACTTCAAAAAAATTAAGAAGCAGTTGCCTGGAAATCCAGCTTAAATCTAGAACAGTAAAATGTCTGCAGGCGTAGCACCTGGCAGCAGGAGAGAGCATCTCTGGGGGATTGACAACAGATGCTGGAAGATGCTGAGCTGAACTCGAGGAACACATTTTCATTCAGGCAACAGCTCCTTTTCCCTTAGAAAGTTCTTACCGAAGGCAGAAAAACATTAGGGCCAAACCAACCTTCCTGTCTTGCCCTTATTTTGGGAAAAGGCAGTCTCCAGTTCAGCAAAGATTTCTGTGACATCTGGGAAACCCCGAAGGAGGCTCCATGGCAGCATCAACCTGGAGAAGTGTGACTTGAGGAAACAAATTGGCAAGACCTGTTTTGCTAACTCCTGAAGTCAGGCATTAAGATCCAAAACAGTCTTGGGGCTCTTGTGTGTTGCACCAGAAAATGATACAAATTCCATCTCTCCGTGCTTCCTAAACTTCCTGAGCGCAGTGCAAGAGGCAGCTTTTCGTACTGAAATACGGATCCCTCCTCTGGGGTTCAGAAATGAAAGGACGCCCAAGATAACACAGATGGTTTAGTGAGCACTGGGAAGCACCTTCCAGAGCAGGTCTGGATAAGCAGGTAACTCCCCATCACCTTTACCAGTTTGAGGAAAAGCTGGAAAATCATCAGAAAAATGAATGAGGCCTGATAGAGGCCAGCAAGCAGGCATGCAGGATATACAATTATCTGTGATAGGCAGCCTTCCACCTCATGAAATAAAGAAAGAAGAGAGATAAAGAGATCCAATTCATAGCACAGGGCACATCCTCAGATGAGGCTTTGAATGTCCGAACAGGGTCATCAAAGTGCTGGGGACAGACACTGGGGGCAGCTTCCTGTTTTCAGCCAGGACGCAGTGATTGGCATCGGTATAGTCTTCTTTTGCACAGTAACTCCCATTTTTTTAAAAGGCCAGACAAAAAAAAAAAGGAGTATTTTTAAGCTCAGCTGTTTACTTAGGGATGTTTCCAACTATAACAAGCCTCATGCCACATAACTATCTGTCCAGAGAAAGAAAATAAAAAAAGAAAAAAGAAAAAGAGGGAGACAAAAATGCAGAAGCATTGTCTCAGAGTAACAAATTCTTGGAACAGAACAAGATTTGCATTTTAACCCCTGAAAGGTCTGTCCAGAGGTGTGCAGGCCTTCAGACACAGCCAATGCCAAAGCCCAGGCTCACCAAAGTCAGCAGCTTCTGCAGAAGCAGGGTTTTACCACCACATCACTTAATCGGCATCTCCAGCACTGGTGTTTATGTTCACACAGAGGAGAAGAAATGTATCCAGAGGTTTCTATCACAAAAAGGGAAATAATTCCACTGCAGATCACATGAACTCGGCAGCTGAGTGACCGCAGAACCTGCTCCATTTATTTCTATGGGAGTTTCACCTTTGGCTTCAGTGGGAAGAGAGTGAATAATATGGCCTGCTTCCAGGATATCTGTTAATCTCTTCTTTAATATTGAAGAAGGCAGAGACAGAAATATTTCCTGCTACAGTAAAATATTCAAGAGTTACTTTCCTTCCTGGATGTTCTGATTGAAAGGAGGAAAACCATTACACGGAGCTTGGGCAGACCTTTCTGAATAAAGTCGCATATCAATAAATGGTGACGTCTTCCTTCAATGAAATAAAACAGACACCTTGGAAATGAAGGCAGTGTGGGTGTCGCAATCTACTGCGGAACCTCCAGGGGCCTCGCAGGAGGCTTTTTTTCCGTGGAATATGACAATCATGTCTGAGCATCTCCTGAGCAGAGCAGGCAGGGCTAATGCCTTTGCAGAGCGTGGCTCCCTGGTAATTCAGCTGCTTCATGGAAATGCATTCCTGGGTGTGACTGTCTTCCTTTGTGTGGCGGGACTCGGCTCCTCGCTATGATATAGCAGTCGGAGCACCAGAATTATGCAATTGATCTGCCTGCTGCAGACAGATACAATTACAGTTCCCTCGCAGAGCCCGGCACTGAAATTTGATATTTCACCTCTAAGAACATGAGTCTTTGTCTCTTAAGAGAAAGGATATTTCCCGTGGCTGGCGGTGGTAGCAAGACTTTGAGTTATCTCTGCCAAAGTGGCCATCCCCAACCCTGGCAACCACGAATGGCCAACAGGACCCAACACAGCCATCCCCAACCCTGGCAGCCAGGTATTATTGTAAGAGCACTAACACATATGTTCTCTTCCTTCCTGACTTTGTTTCCCTCCCTGGATGGTTGAATAAAGCAGTGCCAAGAAGATTTTGATATTGCACAGATTTGTCAGATTACTTGGAAACAGTTCAACTGAAAGTCTTGAGGTTTCTGTCACACAAGGGAGTAACCATTATGACCATGAGAAAGGTGATCAGCATGGCCCTTTGAGACACCTGGCACACTTGTTTGGGAGGAGGAACACGAGAGTAAAAACCCGGAGGTGACATTCCCCAGGGAAAACAAAGTGCTTGTTTGTGGGTGTTGTTGGATGTCACTGCAAAGGAAGGTCTTGTGCTCAGCCTCATCCTCTGAGCACAGTTGCCGTTGAGTCACAGAGGATGCTCTAAAGATGGCAGTAAGACCAGCTGTGGAAGCCTCTCAGATCCCTGGAGAGTAATGTGTGAGGGATGCAACAAGCAGAGGAGTAATTCTCCTGCTGGACTCTCATTGTAGCTGTGTCCTAAAAACTAAAGCTGGATTGAGCTGGGTTGGAGTCACTGGCCTAGGGAAAAATGCAGGCAAATACCACTCCAGCCCACATTCTCCCCCACAAAAAAGCATCTGTCCTTTGTATTTTGCTGCCCGAGATGCCTGCTCTCTCTGCTCTGTGGCTCAGCTGGCCTTCCTAGGATTGCACTATTAATGATGACAGTCTGAAAATCACTTTAAGAGAATTTACAAGGATGCTGCGATTACTAACTTGCCAAACGAGTGCTTAGACATTTCAGAACATGCAGCCACACTCCTGCGAGCTGCAGGAAACAGTCAGCTTCAAAGTATTTGCCTTAAGCTGAAGGAGTCACACAAATACCATCTGAATAACCCGGGCCAGTAAATTCATGACTATTTGCCATGAAATTCTGCTATAGAACCTCAGCTGCTTTAACAACAGCAAGACTCTTTCCCAAGCTCCTTGGTCAATGCTTTCACCTTATTGATGCCCTGGGAGATGCTGAATTTCTCTTGCAAGGTGGCTCTGTTTCTCCCATGCTGTTGTTCCACTGAAAGCCCTCGGCAGGGTCAGCCAAGGCCTATTTAATGCTGGTGAAAGAAGGCAAAATCACCATTAGCTGCTGCATGGGGCCAGGGTTTGGGCAGCCAAAGCTGTGTTCCTGTGCAGTAGTAGGAGGAAGGGAGGGGGAGAGGATGGGAGCGCTCTCAAAGCATGCCCACAATGAATATGGATGGTCATCCATCAATTTATTTTAAGCACATTACTTCTCTGTCAGAAAGGGAAAAAAGGAAAAAGAAAGAAAGGAAAGAAAAGACATATAAAATTAGGTTTGTGTCACTCATTTAACACTGCAATTTCCCCAGAGGATTATGCACCAAACAGAGATAGCAAGCTCATGAATATTAATCATTTCCCTGAATGCAATGCAGCCCGCCAAACAATAAGATTAGGGGAAAGTGCTATGCTTAATTTATGGATAATGGGAGAGGTAAAGGATAGAGCTCCCACAAAGGTAAGGCTCACAGCTGGAAGGAGAGGCCTCTGAGGAGGAAGAAGACAGATCCAGATTTGTAAGGTAGCAGAAAAACATTTGGGGCCAAGCAGGAGCAAAAGAAAAGGTGTTTAAGGATCATTGTCAAATTAAAATCATACTTCTCCCTGAACAACCACTGGTGACTAATGTTTCAAGCATGCCAGAAATTGGTGGTAAATTCAAGAGCTAGATATATTTATTTTCTCTTTGCCTCTGCTCTGTGTCTTTTCTTTGTATTTTATATCCCTGAGGCCCTGATCCCACACACCACTGAGATGTGTGTCTAACCTGAAACATTCCCATTCTTCAGGGTGACCATTCCCATCTGGAAGTCAGTGGAAGCGCTGCCCTGTTTTGCTGTAACAAGACTTCAGCCAATAAGCAAAGGAGATAAAGTATAGCAATAATAACACCAATAAGATGTGTCTGAAAACCCCATAAATTACCTGGCAAACTTAAGGGGAGATAGAAGTTCTGGAGCTACTTCCCAGCTGTGTTTCAATGTGTCTATCAGTCTTTACTCATCTCTTTTCATATTACTTTCTCTCTCCCTCCCTCCCTTTTTATTGATCTCTGCATCTTTTTTATTATATCCTTCTCTTTCTTCAGCACTGGTGAGCTAAATCAATGCATAATGCACATCCCACTCCACAAAAGGAATTCAAATGAAAGCCAGGCTCTTTTTCAATGTCCCACATATTCTGGGTGTGCAGTGCTGGTGTGTGGGAGAGTGCACGCCAAGGACAAGGTGCTCAGCTGTGCCTCAGACACCCATTTCTCAACACTCCGCTGGGAATGGATCAAGTGCTAAGCCCCGGGTTCCCACCACTGCGAATCATAACTCTTACAAATGGGGTCTGTTTTACACAGGACACGTCGGGTTGAGCTTGGCTGAGATCCACTGTAACCACAAAAATCAGTTATCCCGGGAGTAATCAGGAGCAAGGTGAAAGGAAAGCAGCCCAGAGGTAGGAGAGGGGTGCATCAGTCACACGGACATGGCTTTGAATCGCCTGTCTCCTACAAATCAAAAAGGCAAAGTGCAGCTTGCCCCGTGGGACCAAATTCTGTGTGGAAAAGATAAAAATATGCAAAATCCACTGCATGTAGCGGCTGGGCGGTGGGAGAGAAAAGGTAGAGATGATAAATTTCACGATGGGGAAGGGTGAGAGTGCTGCAGAACTTAAAAAACAGAGCACTGCCAGATGCTTCCATTAATTAATTAATTAATCTCACTGTCGCTCTTCAGCATGTTGCAGGAAGAAAATGCTATTAATCTTTTCTGTTTTCTGTTACTCGGCTTTGTGCTCGGAGAAGGCCAGGACAGCCTGACAGTGAGACCACACAGTTTTCTTCCCTGCCTCCCTCCTTCCTTCCCCCGCGCCCCTCCTCCCTGGCAGAGCAGATTGATCCACTGTTATCTGATTAGAGAGGAAAGAAGGAGGAAAAACAAAAGCAAGACAAAAAATAAGAAAGATGTTTAATTTTATTACAGGCACTAGTGCAAAGTGTCTTGAGAGCCTTGTGCCATTTAGTCAAAGGAAAGTTGGACCAATTAAAAGAGCCCATAAACCCCATGATCCTAAAAGGCAAAGGGAGTGGGAGAGGCAAAGGGACACCTGCAAAGAGGCTCCCTCCATCCCTGGAAATATCCAGAACGTAGCTGAACATGACCTTGAGCAACATGCTCCAACTTTGAAGCTGGCTCTAACTTTGAAGTTGGCCCTCCTTGGACCAGAGACCTCCAGAGACTCCTCTGAACCTAAATTATTCTGTGATTCATGGCTCTGAATCTAAAGCCTGGTGGTGCTTGCGGGCTCTGTTGTATTTCTCTCCTACCAAGTGAGGTGACTTGCGTGGACTCTGCTTTAGGAGGCAGGAGCCCACTTGGGCTTTGCTATCAGGCCTCCTCTTCTGGAACCCGCCCACGACGCCCCTTCAGCGCCGTCTTTAGCAAACAAAATGTTTAGCGGTTCTTTCCAGCCACGCGGGACCCAATTCTGCAGACAATTTGTGACAAGCATTGCATTCACTGTTGTGGTTAGATTTGCTGAAGTCTAAAGAATGCCTTGTGGTAGTTCAGAAACATGCCTGGAAGAAAGCATTTGCAAGATCAAACCCTGAGGCCCCCGATTCAGCAAAGCCTCTCAACATGTGTTTGAGGCTCACTGAATTCTTTGGTGAAGGGGAGTGATTCCTGGGGCTCTAAAGAGCTACATAATACAACAAGAACATCACTGAAAAAATAACGCTCTCTGAAATAACTGCTTGTTGTTCTACAGGATTATAACATGTGTTAGCCTTGTAAACATAGAAATAAATTGCACTTATTTTTCTGTGCTACTCAAATGGGAACCCAAGAATTCTGTATATTCCAGGAAAGCACCCCACCAATATCAAAGAAGACTTTTGTTCAGCTTAAGGCAGAGGATTAGGCCTGATATTGTTAGATTGTGGAATAGCTGAATTTCTGCTCCTTTTCAATATTATTTATTACGTAATATGTACAGACACTCACTTCCCTAACATCTTTATATTTTCTGGTGAGTTTTTAATGCTTGATATACCAAGCAGAATATAAATCAGCACTGTTCATTTGTCTAAAAGACAAACTGGCAGTGTCTCCTTAGGTCTTGGGCCATAATTCACAGTGGTCCAGCTACCACAAGAGCCAACAGGATGTGTTTCACAGGTATTGGCTCCTCTGAACCTGTCTTAGAGACCTGAAGGCAGTGTTTGCCTGAAACCAGCAGGGGGTCTGCCCCCACAGACCCCGCACAAACACTGAGCCCATCACCACCACAGCAGTCACACCAGCACAACTGTAAAGTCACACAATCAAACACTTTTAAGGTCTCTGTTCCTGCACCTTCCCTTTGATTCAGCTAATTTGATTCATCTGAGTCCCTATATTCAATATTTCACAAGGAATTTGATATCATTTGTTTTGTAATCCAGGATCTGTGCAAACCACAACCTTCCAAAGCCCGTGACAAACAAACAACTTTTTTTGCCCCTGGAATTCCCCTCTCCTTTCCAACACAAGCAAATCTGAAAACCCACTTCCTCTGTCATGGAGTAGAAAAATCTGTATGTTTTAGTTGCTTCATTTTCTAGTCAGACTGCTGTCAGACAGCTTTGTCCCACATTCTCAGGAAGCCCTGCTGCTGCTCCTGGAGTTGGATGGGGGATGAATGGTTGGATGATGGTGGGTGAATGATACAACTGGACTCTATGATCTTAAAGGTTCCCCCAACATAACCAATTCCATGATTTTATGTACAAAGGCATAAAGCAGGCTCTGGGAACCCAGAGCATACCCTGCATACCCTGGGAAGGACACCATTGCGTGGTACAAGGCTTGGTACACCCCACTCTTACTCCTGTCCATGGACTTATTTGGAGCATTTTGCAGCTCCCACCCAGCCCCCATCACCTGGTTTCCTGGAAAACTGATGGACACAGGGGAGGACCTGGGTCATGTCCTAATGTAACACTGGGATGTGGTCAAAGCACAGACTTGGACCAAGGAATTCAGCCCTGCTGTTGAGCAGGGTGGTACAGACACAGCCATCCAGCACCAGCCCAAACCCTTGCTGGAACCGGCCTCACACCATGCCTGATGTCTGGGGAACCCAAAACATTTGCGTAAGTGTTTATCCCACTTTCAAAATATTATGACTAAAATCTTTCAGTGCTTGAGGCTCTAAGGCAACAAGTTACTTGAAACACAAATGTAACTTCAAGACCACCAATTGTCACAATTAGTCTCGACCATAAATATGCCTGATTTCAATAGAACTATTTACATATGTAAATAAGTACATCACCAAATCAGGCCTCAACTCTCACAGTGTGGGATGCTGAAGTAAAAATGTAGCTGTTCTGATGAGCCAAGCAGTCCCCAGTTTACCACCCGAGGGAAACATGGTGCCTGTGAGGTCCTTTCTATGTTGCTCCAGGCACAAGAGATAATGGTCAAATTGCCAAAAAGAGCAAATTTCAGACTCGCCAACATTACGCTGTCTGCTGAGGACTGATGCCCTGAGCTGAAGGTGTGGGACCACTGCATGGGACAGTGTTTGCTTGGGCAGTCTGGATAAGGAATGTCATAAAATGTCTTGAGAAAACTCCAACCCTTAGTAAACATTAACTTTGGTTCCTGAAGCTCTGTATGTTTTGTTCTTTCCCAGACCTCACAGACCCCTGGGTGGAAAAAGCAACCCTACAACCAGGGGCTACTCCGCAGAAGGTGCAGTGTAAATTGGTCTCCATTTCCCTTCTCTGTGCCCAGCATTCCTAGAGAGTTTAATAAATATGTAAAGCTCGAAACTGCAGCCCCGATAGCTCGAGCATCTTCCGGCCATTGTGCTTACAGGTTTTGCTAATCAGAGCAAACCAGGCTTGCAAATGAAATCTGATTAAGTAGTTTTCACCTCTGAAAAAGGGGATTAGCCAGACCTTTGATCCTCAGATATTGATTTGCAACTCAAAGGAGGTGTGACCTCAGCTGGACTTGCTTCTGGTCTCAGTCCCTTCCCCTTTCACTCCTCCTCCTGTTTACCAGAAAAAATCAGTTCATGTCTTCTCACGTAGTCAGATCTAAAGCCTATTGAAGCCAGTGGAAAACCACCCACTGACTTCAATGGGCTTTGGATCAGTCCCACAATGGCTGACTTAGCCCTAAGTCCAGGGCTGTTTCAAAGCCAGCAGAACCAATTTCCCATCAAAATGACCAGAAGCTGGGAAGATATGTTCACCTTTCAAACCTACAAATTCCACCTTTTTTCTCTCTCCCATGACAACTCTTCAGCTGGAAATGCTGAAAGTACTGCTGTTTTCTCCCTTGCACTCTGCTCAGGGTTGTTGCCCACCGCGGGTCGAAGGGCTCTGAGCTGGACTTACCGATGCAATTAAAGGACAACTCCTGCAGGCAGAACAGGGAACAGCCATCGCCGTTAATCTTGTTCATGTCATCACATTCTTCCCCCAGCTCTCTGCAGGCAGGGCACACACATGCAAAAAGCAGTCAGCTGGCAAAGTAGTATCAACCTGATGGTCTGTGCAACCCCTCTGAAGAACACCAAATCCCTGATACCTGGTACAGCGGCTTTGTGTGCCCACCCCTAAAACACCTCACCCTTCCTCTTTAAGGGAGGACTTTCATGATTCTTGGTTCACAGCCTCGCCTGGCCAGTTCCCTCCTGCACATGTGGATACCACTTGCTGTTCTCTGATGAGGATATGAGCAACTTCCTTCATAGCTGGTGTGGCTGTAGCTCAGCAGGTGGGGAAAAAGAGAACAGGAATCTCTGAAACTCTTTGTATTAAATCTGGAAGGGCCAGACTGTGACCCCAGCATGGGAATAACAAGGCATAAAGCCTGGAGCTGGGCTATTCCAGGTGGCAGCACTCGGAGGAGAGCAGTCAACAGGGAGCAGGGGGTGTTGGGGAGAGTCCTGCCTCGTGCCAACCTGCACGGCTGCGGCAGCGTGTGGGGAGAAGAGTGGGAGCCAGATGAGAGAGGGGCTGCCACAGCTGCAAGTGGGGCCACAACCAACCAAGCTGTGACACAGTCTGGTTCCTGCTCGCTCCTGAGGCAGCTCAGCTATTGTTTGACACTTGCTGCAAAGCCACAAGTGATGTTTGAGGAATGTGCAAACATAACAGTAGCAGAAAAGTTATGTAAAGCAAAATTAATCTGTCTTTCTCCACATCTCTTTCCAGGATTGCCCTGGATTCATACGTTGTTTAATTGTTTTCTTTGCTTTCCTTTTCTGTTGGGCCTCTTCCTGCAAATATTTGCTGCCAGGTATATCATCTGACAGAGTTGTGCTGTGTGATTGCTGATCAGCATTATTTCAAGCAAATAATACTGGTTGGATTAAGCACTTGCTTGTTGTTACTTCCATAGTTTAAATAATTAAATTACCTAATGCCAGGAAGCTTTGAAGCAACAGCCTTAAGGGCCAACATAGTAAAAAGAATAAACTCCAACACAGATGTGAAGGACTGTTTTACATTTTCAGTGGCCTGGGGACTGGTGAGAGAGGGGAGCTGATTGAGAACGTGCGATTCCCAGCACTCTCCCTCAGAAGCCAAATCTATCACCTCCAAATGCATCCCAGTTCTGGTGGTCAGTCAAACAAGGGCTTGCACCAGGAACACGGCCCCGACGAGTGGCAGGGTTTTACCCAGCTGCCACGCACATGGGACAGCAAGTCTGAGGACAGCATCGAAGGCTGTGTGAATTTTTCCAGCACCAGGTCTGTGTAAGAAATGTCATATACATGTATAAAGATACGGATACACGAGCAAACAGCATAAACAGCACAGAGCGTCCTTGCCTATCGATCCTGCTGTCTGGAACTCCATTATCTGTATCTCTGTCTGTATCTCCTGGTGCCAGGAGAGAAGGGCCTACGTTACAATTAAATGTCATCATCCCGGTAATCATCAAGCACGTGAGTCATTATCTACAGATGAGAGCCAGCCTAACCTAAGGAGATATCAGAGGTCATCAATTCCTTCCTAGTCTCAGATTCTGGCTGAGGAGATGTGCCCAGATTTATCTGTTCGCTCTCTCCAGACTTACATTTGGATAATCCCGTCTCCACAGTATCCACTCCCAGAGATATAAACGAGTGCTGGGGAAGGCTCGCTCTCCTCCATCCCGGACACAATGACCACCTGGTATCGGTACGTGCTCCTGTCGCTCAGCTCCCTGCCAGACAAAAGGAAAGTCAGTGATTCATACAACAAAGGCAGCAGCAGCAGCAAAGGGCAGAGAAAGTGGGACTGAAGCAGGGTTTGGCTGCCAAAAAAGCAAGATACAGTTCAATCAGCTCCTCCCAGCATTCCTACCTTGTTTTGTTGGGATTAATTTTTGGTTGGGTGTCTTTTTTTTTTTTTTGTGAGCACAATCAGTGCTACCTTTGTCTATTACCTCTGAAATAGGTGCAGCTCTCGACCACCTGACAGCTAAACCGTTTCCTGCTGAAAACCATGTGTTTTGGTGAGTTGCTGCTTACATCTCCACCTGCTGCAGAGACAGCACTGCACTGACACTGTGGCAGTGCCAACCCTCACCCTGAGCACTGGGAAACACCGAGAGCATCACCAACAGTCAGCACCCGAGGAACCAGCCCTGTGCCTCACCGTGTTCAACCTAGGACGCTTCTGCTCCACATCAGGGACAGTGCTACCAGGAAGTCTGTGCCACAGTTGATTTAAGGAATTTAAAATACCCTGTTATTCATTATTATTATAAATACTCATTATTTCCTGAGCAGCCACGAGCTCAATCCAACTGCACCTGGAGCCAGTGGGAATGTGATGATTAGTGTAAGCTGAAGATGTTTCAGTGATAGACAAATAAGTTATCCACTTCACATATGGGCATTAAAACGGTAGAGTTAAAAAGATGGTTTCTTCCAGAGCAGAAAATGGGATCCACACCATAGCACTGGATCAGGGTATTAGCATTGAAATATTCACAGAAAGAATTAGCAAACTGTTACATATTTATGCAAAGCCATAATTACTTAAAACCTGTGCATCTGTAAATGAGGAATAATATTTTTTCATATGCAATATGGGAATAATATAAGCCTAATAAAAATGTTTAGGTCTTTCACAATGTTTTTTACACTATCAAGACTCAAAACCTTCCTTAAAGAAACTGAGTACAGTTGTCCTCATTGTGCCAATTTGTAAAGCCATGGAGTGGCCAAGGCAAAGTGATTTGCTCGAAGTCATCAATCAGGTTAATTGCAGAGCAGGCAAGGCAACCCAGCTCCGCGCTAACCCGCCAGTCCTCTGCTCACTGCGCTCACATCGCCCCAGTTACTGACAGCAATATACATGGCTTTTTGTCACAGGAACTTGGTCAGAAAGCACCTACTAATGAAGTGTGTACTATGAGGAGATAAATCTACTACGGAGAGCAGCAAAGCCAGTCAAGTGGATATCAATGAGTTACTGAAATCTTCAGGTTCGCGGAATAAGTGTCTCCTTACAACATTCATTAAATTAACAAGCATGACTTAAACTCCAATATCCTACATTATATTTTACAACAAAGCTGTTTCTCATGGATAGTGTGCCTGCAAAATAACTGGCATTGAATGAATTGCACGCCAACAGCACTGGGATCTGACTCTTTGTTACTGCACATGGCAGTGGAATGGGAGTGAAACTCAGTGGAAGGAAAAGAGAACTGGCTTTCTCATTCCTTCTGCACCTGATTCCTGTCAGCAACAGTTTGTGGCTCCTATAAGCTAAATTTGAGAGTTCATGTAGCACAAACAGTATCTTAATTCATCTACAGGCTGGGGAGGTGTCTACCCAGATGTTGGTAAGACTTTTTATTCAATCAAAGTGAAAAGTTTCAAACTTCTTCTCCTTGGGACTTGTTTAAAGCAACTGTTTTTCTGGAAAAAGAATAAAAAAAAAATAATTATAGGAAGTAACTAAACTGGCCAAACACACACTGTAGTAAAATAATGAGGGTTTTCCTCTAGCTTTCACTCCCAGATAAATCCACTCACTAAGATGGGAGGTTTCTCATATATACTGATGAAATCAAAGCAGAGCCAAGCTTTGATTATTAAAGAGCAGTTATTTCTCAAGTTCTGTCTCAAAACCATCTCAAAACCATTTGTAAAATATTTAAGATTAACAAGTACACTTGCAGAAATGTGGATTTTGTCACTGGGGATCTGTTAACCACAAAAAGAAGATTCAGTTTTTTGAAAAGAGTAACAAATGAACAGCTGGGGCAGCTACAAAATAAAGCCACGCTGCATTGTGATGCACTGAGATCGCAGTCCTGAGTGCAAAATAGGACTTTGCAGATTCTGATCTGTCGTGTGATTTTCACCAATACCTCCAGGTGATGGGGCAGGCTGAGAACAGTGAGTGTGCTTTGCACATGGGTTTTACTGGAGGGAAGTATTTGTGTGCACATTAAGCAAAAGGACAACAGGAAAAGCTCACATTTGTTTGGGAGTTTGCAGAATACAATGGAGGAAAACCTAGAACCAAACCAAGCACAAGAGAAAATATGGATTATGAGGTGGCTGGAGATGAATGTGTACGTGGGTGAATAACACAGAAAATTGGAAATGAAAGTTATTAGGTGGGGAGAACTCTGTCCTATTTAATTGTATGGATTAAGAATGGAAAACTGTATGGGGAGAGGGCCCTTGTGGACATGGAGTACATTGGCTGCTGGGTTTGTGGCACTGACAAACCCTGACTGTGCTCTAACCTTGCCACCTGCTGCACATTGGGGAGGGGAAATATCCAACTGCAACCTGCTCAAAGACAGAAAGCTCTTGGAGCTTTGTTTTGTGACAGGCAGATGATCCTTCAAATTTGACACACACACACAAAAAAAAGCCGTTTCTTCTCCAAAAAGGAGGTGAAAAAGATCTCTGGTCCTTACACATTATTTGCACAGTCTGGTTCCCCTTATTCCTCTGTAGTTTGGGTAGAAAATAAGAGCTATTAAGTTATTTATGCTCATGATACCCCAATATCCTCATCTTTGATTAAAATAAAAAGAAAGTGAAGACAAATGCCTGAAGACGTGGTCTCTGTGGAGCAAATCTACAGAGGGGCCAATCCTCCCCATCCTCCTCTCAAATCCCCTTCTGAGCAACCTGAAGCTTCACAGCCTTCCCTGCACTGGGGGACAGCCGGGGAGCCCCAGGGTGTGCCATTCGGGGCAGCACCAACAAACCAGCTGTGCCCAGAGGAGCTCAGAAATGGCGTGTCTGCTCCAGAGGGACTCTTCAGCATCACACAGGCAGGGCTGGAGATGTGGCTGGACTGGAACATCAAAAAACACCTTAGGAACTTGAAACTGAAGCCATCATGCTTTCAACTAACCCTGGCCTGACACAACAAGTGACAAAAAGCTGACGGAGCTGGATGTGGCATTTCACGATTCAACAACTGGAACGTGAGATACTTATATCCTCCTCAACTCGTAAATGTGTCATATTGGCAGCAACTGAGAGTTTTAGCATTCCTTCACAGTGCCCACTTTTTGGAGAAATATAGCTGCTAAAGGGATGATATGTGCAGTGCTCCAGGCAGTAATCCAGTCCCATAGTGAGAGAGGGAGGAAGGAATGCAGGAACAGGGAGGGGAAGAGTTTATTCCTGCCCTATAGTTACAGGATACCAAGGTCGATAGTACAGACTGTATCTGGAGATGTCAGCAAGACAAGCTGTGTCCAAGTGGTGATAGAAGTGTGATTTTTGACCATTTATTTCCTCTCCCACCTTCGTGGAAGCTGGTGGCACAGTGACAGCTACAAGGGGCTCTTTCCACTCTGCTGCAGGGCAGGACCCGGCGCACGGCAGCTCCGTAAGATGCTACTTAAGGAAGTGAGAGAGAAGAACATCTTGAACATCAAGGAAGAGTGAACGAACACTCTTCAAATGCCTATCTATGGTCTTTTAATGACCTTTTCTAGAACTGAGTAAGCTGCATTGATCGCTACAGCTTCCGCCTGTGGGGAGGCAGCCTTATTAAAAAGCAATGGCTCAAGCCCTCTGCTTAGAGGGGGAATTAGGATGTGCCATGTGAACTACCACGGGGGCAACTTTCCTTTCTATTGTAGCAAGTGATGGATCCAGGGTCAGGAATATAGAACCCTCTAATTCTTTTCCTGTTTTTACTGGGGAGGCTGGGCAGTTGACTTAATCTTGCTCTGTCTCTCCCCCAGGCAAGGGACCTCTGCTCTCAGTTTGGGTGTTCCTGGAAAACTTAATGGGAGAAGTTACACCTGTGGGAAGTTGTTTTTTACTCAGACCATGGTGGGTTTAAAGGATCACTGAATTTACAGAAGAAACACTCATGCCCTTGAGTTCCAGCAGACCTGCAAGGGCTGACACTTCCCCAACCGTATGTGCTCTGTGCATGCTGTAGGGTTTCAGCAGCTGAGGACACACTCGAGATGCAGGGAAAGCATTGAGGGAAAGCAAACGTCCCATTCCTCTTTTCCTACTACCGTGCCATATATGTTTTTCTTACTACAAATAACAGTGGGAGGGTTTCTTATACAGCAAAGACTTGTTTTCAACAGAATTGAAATTGTCATTAAGGCTGAGCCCAGCTTCTGCCCTATGAAAAGACAAATGGTCAGACAGCAATGAAAGCAGACAGTGTTCCTCTTATTTACAGACAAGATGACACAGGCTTAAGCATCCCCAATTAAATTACTGCTGTCACAGCCAGTGTCGTGTGAAACAGGCCAATCCTATACCTGAAGTGTCCTCATGAAGGACCCATCTGTATGACCTTAAACAGCCACCAAACACCTGAGACAAAAGACATTTCCTTGCCATCTCTCTGCAGCCCAGCACGAGCCCTGGTCTGCTGGTGACACCCATTTCCCTCTAACACTGTCACCTTTGCTCTTCTCTAGCAAGGAAGCCTTGCTGAGCAAAACAGGAAATCTGCTGGCAGCAAACAGCATCAACCCCACATCTTCCCTTGTTGCCATGCTTTAGATCAGCTGCCAGGGTGGACTGAATTACAACCACAAACAGAAGAGATGAAGGTCTGCACCATCCCTTGTCCTGTCAGATGCAGCCTGGAGCTGTCCAGTCTGTCCCCAATGCTGCTCACAGCTGCTGAAAGTGCCAATTCCAGAGGTCCTGAATTACCCCAAATATCCACTAACACCACGGTGTTGACAGGTTTCACTATCCTCAGGTGCTCCACAAGCAACTGATAAAGAGTAAGCTGGGGGATAAGGTCACTTTAGGACAACCCAAACAGATCTGCTCCCCAACTTCCACTCTTTCCCCTTCATTGCCATTGACTGCACAAATACAACTGTTTTCTTCTTCTTCTCTCACACACGCTCCCCCTTGCTCTGCCTTTTTTTAATAAAAATGGCATGAGAAGCACGGCAGAAGATAATGAAGAGAATTCCTGCCTGGCTCTGCAGTCGGGAGAGAGGAGGGGTGGGATGCTGTAAACACAAGAAGGACGTCAAAAATCCCGAGCTCTTGCGCCGGGCTGTTATTTCAGCTGTGGTCCGAGCTCTCCCTGTTTGGATAAGCCCAGCAACATGGCAGGTGCAAAGGCCTCAAAACAACTCTCTTGCCTCTCTCTCAGATACCGAGCTGACTCAGAAGACACAAATGCCAAGGAAACAGCCTTGGAGAGGCTTTTCTCTCTCTCTCTTTCTCCCTCTCTGAGGAAAGAGGTGCCAACAGGGGCCACAGGTTTGCTCTGTGCCCTCTGTTTTTTTTGTGATGTGTTTACAAGCAAAGGAAAACAGGGTAGCTGGAGTACTAAATGAACACTCAGGGGCTGGATGGGAGACTGGGGAGTGTATGGTGAATTTCTGCTCCCAAATTCAACTTAAACTTGGACTGTGTGTTTCCAAGGAAGAACAATGGAGCAGCCAACGGCCTGAACAGATAATCTCATCTGAATACTTGGTGGGTGCGTTCTGTACCAGCAGGATTCTGTGCTTTGTGAAGCCCAGACTCAACTTTTGCTTCTGGCTGCGTCAGAAAGTTTAACTAACACCTAAACCAGCCACCTTACCCACTTATGCCACAACCCATGGGTTTGGGACTGAAAGCAGAGGTTAAAGAATCCAACGTATTAGAAAAGGAAAATATCCTTTGATCCTTGGAATATTTCTAGGAATCAAAGACACCACCAACTCTCATAATCACCACAAATCCAAATCAGGCAAATGCAGCTCTGCTCTCTTCCACTGGTGTACATCTCAAGTAACTCAGCAAAACACTGCAGGTTTAAGCCGCTGCAATTCAGCGGCTCATCTGTCCCTCTGAGGTGCATTTGCTGCTCAGAGCAGCTCCATGCCTGCACAAGATGTCCTGGGACAGGATTACGTCTGCCTGTAGCACCTCTGCTCTGAGACCCAGGTCCTGTTTAGGACCTTAAACACATTTGATTTTGAACAGGTTTTTTACACATACTGCTATCCTCTGTCTTTCATGCAAGGACTGTTAGATTTTGAAGTAGTGAACCTGTAGATATATGTGCAATTGATTAGCTCCTGCAGACTTTGATATAATCTTCCAAGCATTTGCCCTGCTACCAGTTTAAAACACTGCAGCATATTTAATAAAAAACAAAGTTTGCAGCAAGGCCTTAAAGATAGTCCTTAAAAAAAACCCCAAACCCAAAAAAACAATGTCGAGACTATTTTCTCCTCTTATGTTTAACAACAACAAAAATATGAATTTTTAAGGTGGCTGATATAAATGGACAATCTCACTGAGATTAGGTTACAAATCCTGGGATAAAGAAAATCCTCGAGGCCCTGGGCCTCACATGGGTGTTTGCACTAGACAGGCAATTTCACGGCAGCACACAGGTTAAGTGTCAGAGCACCTGGTTGCTATTAGAAGCAGGCAAGGAAGGAAAAAAAATCTGTTGTGTTTTCTTCTTCACCGCTGCACTCAGACCCCGAGTGAGATGGGAGCACTGAGCGTGAGGCTCAGATGTGGCCACCGCAGGAGGGGAGGCTGGTGTGGTTTAGCTGAGGAAGGAAAGACTGGAGACGTGAAATGCAGAAGACCCTATTTCCAACTGGCGGAAGCCGGCAGCTCTCCACTGATTTCAAGGGAATGGTGCCAGTATCCTCCACCTGAGGACAGCGCCCCAGTGCCCCGGTGCAGCGGGGAGAAAACAGTAACCCAGCCAGCAGGCAGGCTAGGACAGGATAACTGCTGTCAAGGCCATCAGCGTCACTGCCGAAGCTCTGCCTGTTGCATCGTGCCTCTGTGAGCACTGCCTGCTTACTGCCACCCTTGCCCACGTCCCGCTTGGGACGCGGTGCCTCCGTGCAAGAGCGCCAGCGTCCACCTGCTTACACCACGGTGTGGGAGAAGTGCCTGACGCCCACCTGCCCACCACGCCCTGGCAGCCAACAGCCACCCCCCAACTTTTGGATCATCACTGGGACTGGGAGCACTTCAGCTGCTGCCCTCAGCCCTATGGCAGTCCATCGAGTTTGGGCAGAAGTCTCTTCCCAATTTAGGGTGGTCAGCTTGGCAGAATAATCTTTAACTTCTCTGAATCCAGACCCAACTTCTTGGATTTCTTTTCAACAGGCCTGAGCCAAGACCTGATTTTCAGAACTCAATACCCTCCTGTTTCCCTGTAATCCCACCAAAATGGTGAACAGAGCCATGGGAGCAAACACTCAAAGTGTTTGATCTGAAGGCTCCCGGAGCCAGTAGAAGTTATTTTGTGCGTTTTCAGTAGAGCTTAGATAGGGCCCCAAGTGAACACAGATGTTTGCAGTGTTCTCTGGTTTCACATCCACCATCCCACCTCACCAAGACCTATTTTGGGAGGTCCAGGTAGGAGGGCTGTGGCCCTCCTGCTCCTAAGGAGGAGGGAGGGATAACAGACAGGGATGTGCTGGCACACCAAGAGCAGAGCAGAGCACAGACATGGCTGAGGAGATGAGGCGACTCTTCCAGAGGAACGTTTTGTCATTTCCCTCCTCAGGGGTTCTGTGTTTTGCTGAAAGCCGCTGCAGATTATGAGAAATCCTACTGGCTGGTCTCCAGTGGGATCTCTAATGGTTTAATAACTGAACATTATTGAACATACTTCCACTAGCCTCTTCCTAAAATCCCATCATGAGGTAATTTCCTCTACTGTCATTACATCTGCAACTGGCCTTACAGTTTAAAAAAATCCTGTACCACTGTGAATAAATGATCTGGTTTACTGCACTGGGCTTTCAGGGACTCATAATTTGGGGTATCAAATTCCAGGCACAGTCTCTGAGGTACAATTTGAAAAGAAGAAGGAGCTTTCTTTCCACCTTGCTCTTCCTATCACAAAAGAGCGAGGAAAGTGATGGAATTAGGATATCAACACAGAGATGCCCAAAGTCTCCACTCATTTAAGGAGATCCTGACCAAAAAGACTGAGAGAAGTTTGGGTGAAACTGTCACAAGATGGGTGCCTTGGGCCTGCAGCAGGATCAGCAGGATGTACGCCATGCAGCAATGCATGTAAAATCATGGAATTTCAGAATGGTTTGGGCTGGAAGGGACCTCAAAACTCATCTCATTTCAACCCTTCCTCCAGACTGCCCGGAGCCCTGTCCAACATAGCCTGGACACGCTTTTGTCTTGTCTGCCGCTGGATCCCACAAGACACAAAGAACAGCACAGGTATTTCAGTCTGACTGCAGCGTTCTTTTCAAATCCTTGCCTGCCTGAGAGTAGATTCAAGTTTAACAGCGACTTGGAATGCATTTCCTAGGAAAATATATTAAAAAAAATGCCCAGGTTATGATCAGGCCAATAGTTCAGCAAAAGTAGCTGAGAAAAGCTGTATTGGCCGACTGATAAAAAGGTAGGTAACACATTTCTGCTACTTCTGCGGTATTTGAGGCTCACTCCAAGTTTTACAAGAGAGTTATTTTTAAATTGTTGCATAACACATGTCTGTCCAATATTTCTTTCCTCAATCAAGCAAAGAAAATGCATTTGTTATTCCTGGGAGATTTCTGGTGCTTCTTATCTTATTTAGAGCCCAAAATAAAGATGTACACAAGAAGGCAAACATCAGAGAGAAGTTATTATCCGTGAGATAATGCACAGCTTAATTTACCACATATCTAAGACTGTTTCACCTGCAATAAATTATTTTGCCCAGCAGGAAAAGTCCTGTTTGACCTTCTATTTTTTTTTTTTTTTTTCCTCCTGCAGCTGAAAACTCTGCTACTACTTCTAGGTCATGAGTTCAAATTCCACTCTGGCTTGGAGTGATTAAATGCATCAATTTCTAATAGTATCTATTTGGATAATAATAGGACAGCTGTTAATGTTCACTTTTTTAGGGACACTTGCACATGGCTAAGTAGTCTACAAGTTGATCTCTCTACAGCCTCTGTGTATTGCCCAAGAGGTATTTTGGAGATGGGAGTCCAATGTAGAAGCAGTCGTTGGGAGTCCCTGGCTGGAGCAGAGCTGATCCTGAAGCCGAGTGTCACTCCCCAGATGGGGCAGTCCCTCTTTCCTGAAATATTTATTTAGGAGTGGTGGCTGTGGGACATTCGGAGCAATCCCATCCTTCAGAGACAGACCCAGTCTGAAAAATTCCCCTGGGCTGCCTTGTCTTGGGATCACAAACCCTTAAAGATATCAACCCACCCTTACTACCTTTATTCTTGCATCATGTGCAGCCGAGCCAGAACAGGAGCTACGGATTCTGTCAAGTGCCAGCTTTAGTTACAGCGTTACGTAAGAAACCGCAACAGCGAGGAACCACAAATCCATCACTACAGCTGGCACCAAACGGCCTCTCTGCACAGGCTTAGCGGAAAAGCTGCCTCCTGAATGGGCAAAGAGTGTCAAATTGTTCTCTCTCCTCTCCAGGGCAGGGTTAAGGCAATTTGGCAGAGGGTGGTAAGGGAAAAAATTGCTCTATCTGCTCTGTGTGTGAGGTCAGGAAGCAGTTTTCTTCTTTTGCAAAGATAACCTGGCACCTTTAATGAAGAAAGCAGGGAAGAGGGAAAGCCATCAGAATGTGGCTTCCAGCTGTCAAATCACATCAGTCAAGTGGAGATGCATCACCCCTGAGAGCAGCAGCACCATTGGCCCCCAACACTTCACTGGGAGCTCTTTGGATGAAGGCACTCCGTGTATTTCCCCTGTGAAACACCCAGCACGCTACTGGCAACTATAAATAATAACAACCACTACCTCGGGATTCAACAGCACAGCATGTGAAGGAGAGAGGCAAGGAACAGGAGATGGAATACATACACTTTTCATCTTTTTCCTCTTCCTGGCTCACTGAGCCCTCAGTGCAGAGCAGGGCTGCTCCTACCTGGCACAGGGAGCAGCATCAGTCACCCCCTTGCCTCCCTGCCCAGGCCCCTGCAAGCCACAGGTGAGGCTCCACTGCTGGGAGAGGAAAGAATTTCCCCAGGGGGTGTTGGCGGTGGAGTTGCTACTGGGTGGAGGAGTCTCCTTCCCACAGCACGCCACCTCTGTTAGGGTCAGGTGAACCTACGACAGTGTCCAGCTGCTGGGAGGGAAGGTGTGGTATAGGCAGTTGTCCTCTATTGTTCTGATGTTTCATCACAGGGAATTTCCAGGTTCATTAAGCAGGAACAGGGTGATCTATACTGGCTGCATGAGGAAGGCGCTGATGACACAGCCAAGGCCAGGCATGGCCTCAGAGCAGCACGGGGACAATGCCAGCCCCTTGCCAAGCACTGGGACTGCTACACTGTCCTACACCAGCTGCATATCAAACATCACAACTTTGCCAAAACTGACAATGGGCAGCTCCGACACACTCAAAACTCTTCACTGACAGGCTTTGTACAGTGACAGCTCAGCCACTATTCCTACTGGGAAAGTAGGATCTGCAAGGGAAAAATAAAACATTTACTCCTTAACAAAAGGACTCTGGATGAAGAACTAGGCAAGTTCTTGAACCTGAAACTGGAAATTACAGGGGTAAGAGAAACCTGGTGGGACAGAAAGGTGTTTGCTTCTTGGGGAAGCTCAAAGTAGCTTTGTCCATGGGAATCTAGAGTAGAAAGCTAATGATAGGGAAGCTCTTAGAAATGAGCAAGAAAGTTTGAGTAAGTGCAAATCTGTTCTTGCTGAAGCTCGGTAAAGGTGTTTCTACTGGAGAGGAGGTGTAAAATGTCATATGGATATAGCCAGGGATCTAACCTATTACTAAAGAAAGAATAATACAGAGAATTATGCAATTATGGGAGAGAAACCTCCTAGATGGAGACTAGTGAAAAATGCTTTTAGTAACTGCAGTTCCCTGGTGGTGTATGATGTGAAAGTGGGCATTAAATACTCAGTGACCCAATAACAGACACACTGTTTTGCATTTACATTTAGTAGCAGTAATAGGTTGGATAGAAAGAGAAATTCGAATGGAAATGTATTTTTTTCATTCAGTTGTCACTTTGAGGCGGACTAACAAATATTTCCTGGGAAAAAAAATAAAAATAAAATCAGAAACCCAAAAGTTCAAGTATCCAGAGATACAGAATTGGTAAATAGGCTCAGTCAATGCAGAAAAAGATGGAGTTATAATGCAGAAATTAATAACTTACAGGTTTGGATGCATTGAAATGGTCCATATGTTGGTATAAGACAATATTACACGTTAGGACGAGGAAAGTCCAAATAAACCTGGAACTGTTTATTGAAAGTGAGAGGGGAAGAGAGCAGTTAATTGGAAAGTCAGGCTGGATGGAGCTCTGAGCAACCTGGTCTAGTGAAAGGTGTCCCTGCCCATGGCAAGGGATTGAAATGAGACGATCTTCAAGGTCCCTTTCAATATAAACCATTCCATGTTTCTATGATTCCATGGTTTATTCAATTGCAAGGCAACTGTGAACCATCAGGGGCTTGAAAAAGCATAGGAGGCCCTTGCACACATCAAAGCAAGGTAGGCTTTCCAAGGTAGCTGGGTAAGTGCTCGTGCACAAGGACAGCTGGAATGCCATCTACAGTTCTAAAGCCAGCTGGGAGTCCAGATGTGGAGCATGCCAATGTCTCATGGACAACCTTGCAGATAAATCTGGGCATGCAGAGTGTTTTTTTTTTAATATTTCAGTCCTATCTTAGATACTCCCCAGTATTTCCTGGCATATCGAGAGAGGTCTGGCATAGTTACTGTGGAGGAGGGATGAGCAGAAGATGGGTGATAATATGGGCTTCAGCTTTTGGTGTTGGGAGAAAAACCACCCAGTGATCTGTATCTTGTTTGGGTGGAAATATGGTGTTAATTATCTTCATGACAGATAGATTTGGCAATTCATTTCAGCTGCTTTAGATCATACATTCCTCTGGCTGGTAGACCTCCAGAAAACAGAGAAATAGATCTTTGAGGTGAAGGAAGGAATGCCATAATAAGTACAGATGTCACTGTGAAGTTTTAGTGTTGCATTCAGCAGAGTTTAGATATCATCAGTGTGATATTCATAATTTCCCAGTCTATTCACTGGGCCGGGGTCAGGTGAATGCTCTCTTCTTCTTGAATTCAGGGGCTAAAAGGCACACAAATAAGTAAGGAGTTCTCGCTCATTATTAACAACTACTGCTGATTCTCCAGCCTCTCTGCTTGTTCATATTTGTATGAACTAATGTCTTCAGACCAAGGAGTCACTTTCCATCTGACTCAGCTTCTCCTCGTCTGGGATTTCTGACGAGTCACTGACCATATGCCCCTTCCAGCTGGGGACCAATAACAAATGGTATATGCATCCATAAGGCAAATTTGGAAACAAATTATTGTGTTGGATGAAGTAGAGGGCTAAAGCACATGAACTGCTAAGGACCCACGAGCAATGAAACACTAAGGACCCACAAACAGCGCCACAGGAGCCCTCCAGCCACCTGCCATCCTGAGGGTGGCAATTTCTCTGTCATTCTGCAAGAACCCCAGGAAGCCAGAGTGAGATCTTAGTCCACCACCTTGAGGTGTAAAAACAGAATTAAAACCCAAGAAATTACATGGAGTTTACAAGTTCAGCACTGAATGGAAGTCCCGATTCTAACAATATATTTCAAAATATTGTACTTACTTGAAAAAGAGCTGCTGTTTACACAGATGATGATCAGTACCCTCCAACTATTATCAAGCAACAGAAAAGGTTTAGCCATAGAATGTCAGTGCAAAATAGCCAAAATTGAGAAGAAAAAACAACAAAAAAAACCCAACCCTAATCCCTGTACAAGAAAATGCAAGCTTCTCTCTCAGTGTTTCTTTTTTGAAGTCTGAATGCAGGATCTCTATGTGTCAGCTCGGTACCAAAGCTCCGGTAGGAATGGCTCAGAATAACATATCACAGGACTGCAAGCTTGCTTCTCAGAGAAGCTCAACTCTGCAAACCCAAACCTTGTACCAGGGCTTCGTGCTGAGATTCTTTCTCAGGCTATTTCAGTCAATGCCTTTGTCTTGAAAAAGCCCTACTGGTTAACACCACAAAGACAACCTGATCCAGTGCTGTCCACCACACTTTGCGGCTTCTTACAGAAGCCTGTGGCACAAAACTTGGGAACATTTCCAGCTCTTTGAAACTTTTTCAGTTAATCTGACAACTTTCCAAAACCAGCCTCAGTGTCTCTTGGCTTGGTCTGCCAGAGGAGAGCGCGTAGGTCGTGTGAGTGCACTCAGCTCCTCACTGCTCACAAACTGGGATACTGGGAGCACCATGGGGACACGGGCTGCTCACCCCAGACTGCCCTGGTGGGACTGGCACCTAACTGTGCCTCTGACACCACCTAGAGAGCCCTGGGCACTGACTGCTCACCGAGCTCTTAAAAAAACAGCAATGATTATTCTCCAACACAACAACGTGAGCATAAAAAATCTCCAGGAATGGCGAAAAGCCACTACCACAATTGACATTGTGGCCGTGTCACACAGTATTTCTAGAGAACAGCCCCTGAGCATGTGCACAACCCACACTTTGGATTAAACTGTGAGCTGAGACTTTGAGACTTGCAAATGAGGCTCCTTCCTTATCAGTTGCTGTGGTGTGAAGACTCAGCAGTTCTATGCTGCACCTGGCCTGACCTCTTTTCCCCCCCCTCAACTGATTTATTTAGCTTTCTGCTCTCCTCCTAGGCTCTGACTCTCATTTTGTATCCCAGATACCCGCAATTCTGGCTGCTCTCACTCAGTAGAATTGAGTGTATCTTGCCTGGTTTCTGTAAGGTCCAAGGATAAGGTCCTGTCCCTCAGAAATGAATGTTTAAGCCTCAACTTGAGCCAAGAGTTGAGATTAAATTCAGCTTGAGAACAGAAGGTCTGGCATTATTTTGCATTTCTTAATAAAATGTTTCCACTGTTCTAGTTATTTACTCTCCTCTATGGAGCACCCAGTGCTGACTAGGCAAGGGCTATCCATTAAAGGCTGTCTCTCCTCTCAGCTTAAAAGGAAGTTCCCTCTCTTTGACAGGAAGAAGGTAGGAGAAATTAATTTTTCTTTCAGCATTGCCACACCTGGGGAAAGGATCTTGCTCACAGATAACAGTGCAAGCAAATATTTTCTTTGGGAGAAAAAGAGAAAGTGAAGATCAAGGTCAGAGGAGGCAAGAGTAAAGATATGTGACTGCCTTCAAAATAGCCTTCCACAGAACATGTGGGGGTGTTGTTTTATTTAATATGGAAAACATGCAAGGGCACCAAGGAAGCGCAACTGGCTTGGGGCTCACAGGGAGATAAAGGGCTGCAAAGTCTGGCTGCACAAATTTGCTGAATTCCAGTGGTGCAGAATGAGGTAAACAGGCAGATGTGAACAGGGGAGAGAGACATAAGACTCTGGCTAGTCTTTGCACAAGGTTCCAATGGAAAATTCGTATTGCTTTTGCCTTTACCAGAAAACCACAACCCCACGCAGAGTTTCAAGGAGTTTGCTGTGTCTCAAGGTATGGCCCAGCAGCAGCCTCTGAATCACCCCCACCACCAGGGAATACAGATCAGTGCTGAGCCCAGATACGATAAAAAATTCATCTCACTTCACAAAAGTTCAAACACGTGCAGAAGTCTTGAATCACACAATCACAGAATGGTTTGCGTTGGAAAGGATCTTAAAGCTCATCTTGCTCCAAACCCCCTGCCATGGGCAGGGACACCTTCCACTGTCCCAGGTTGCTCCAAGCCCCATCCAACCTGGCCTGCGACACTTCCAGGGATCCAGGGGCAGCCACAGCTGCTCTGGACACCCTGTGCCAGGGCCTGCCCACCCTCATTGTAAATCAGCCAAAACAGTCTCAAAGCCAACCATGAGTGCTTAAGAATCTGCATAACTCCTCACCCAGTGACTACAACTCCACTTCCCAAGTGCCCTGTCAGAGCTCACCGGCAGGATTTTCCCTGTGGTCCCTGGTAAGACAGAGGAAGTGAGCTAGCCTGCAGGGTTTGGATGGGATTTGTAAGTTTGGCTGTGCCAACTTCCAGGAGCATCCAATTCTGTCCACTGATCACAGGTGGAACCCAGAAAGACTAAATTAAATGTTCTGTCTGATTTTTAGCTGGCTGTGTAACTACCTGAGACATACAGAGAGACAGTGCTGTTACCCAATGTGATTTAATCAATGACCCTCAGGAAAACTGTCCTTAATTCCTGGCTACTGATTTAATTCTTAGAGCACTCCTCCACTTGAGTTAGCTGTAAGCTAGAAGTGACCCACAAAATCATAATAAAGGACGAGGAAATAGAATTCAGAATGCAAGTTATGTTTTGGGCTTCTCTTTTTTCTCTCACATTGTGTTATGAAGTCAAAACTGGACCTGTTTCTGTGGGAACTTGTGCTAAGGTATGCAAATATTTCAAACCAAACCAGTCCCATTTTCCAATGAGGGTGGGCTAGGTTTCAGGCAAAGATGCTTTCATAGCAAAATCTTGGGAAAATTCACCACTTTCCACATTTCCAATATGCCAATATCCATCTCATGCTAAGTGCCAGCAATTGTTTGAACAAGGCTACAAACCAAGAAAGCACTTAAGCACATGCTTAATTTTCAGCACATGAGTAATGTTAGTGATGTCCTGGCTTTTGTTTTTAGATTCACTATTGTTAGTTACCTTAAATTTTTAAATCTATAGGGACAATTTACAACTTCTGAGATGCATAATTGGGCCATGAAAAGGGGTGGTAGCTCATGATTACTGAATTGTTAATTAATCATTTTTATTCTATTTAAATATGCTTTAGAAGACTGTAATGATGTATGCTTCCTTGATATTAGCTGTACTAATTAGATCATCTTTTCTAAATTAGAGTGCAGTTTTCTTAGCAGGTTTCCTTTTATCTGGTGTTCATTTTTCAAAAATGCCTCATGTTGCTCCCACAGATGAGTGAATCATTTCCAGGGAATCATGTTATGCAAAAGATGTTTTTCTTCCTGTCAGATGCTTATGGGTAGATGACGGATCTCCTCGAAATCAGTAAATATTTTGAAGTTGGACTTTCCTCAACAGTAATGCATCCCTTTACTAGATGACTGTAACTGTATCTGGGATGAAACTCAGTTTCTACAACAAACTAGAGCATTTTCCATGTTTCCCATTTCAGAACAATCTCATGCCAACACAACTTGGTTTAGTGACCCATGAAAGCAGCAAATGGAAGTGGGTGAAACACATTTATACACCTGAACATCCACGTGTGTTTCTTTGCACTCTTTTTTTAGCAGTTAACCAGTGCTCGAGCACTGAAAACCATGCTTTCTCCTTCTCCACCAAAACATTACTTTCAAAAGATTCTCAAGGAAACAATGACTATGTTGTTCCAGAGGTCTTCATTTAGGTTAGCTTAAACATTTAATTTATCATATCTTAGGTAGATTGCATTATCCTTTCTGGTTAAAGGAAGTCTGAATGACACATCTCTGTACAGCCAGCACAGAAATTCCTCAAAAACTATCCAGGAAATCTCAGGCTATCTCATTTGGGATTAATGCTCCTGGTTTCAAAGACAAACTATGAGGACATCCTGTCTTGGTAGTTCTTGGCATGTCTGTCTAGTTCAACATCTTAACAATCACTTGCAGTGCTGGACATTGGAAGGATGAGAAGAACAGGGCATTATTTTGATCTATCCAGCTATCTGGAAAGCATCTACTTACGTGTCAACAAATCTTCTGCTGAGGTTTGAGATGACCACTGGAGATCCAGACTGGAAAGGGGGGTCCCGGACCACTTTGTACTGGATCGGTTTGCAGCTTGAGCACAGGGTGCTGTGGGGGACAGAGCTCAGCATGGCAGCGTCGATTTCCAGGTGCTCATCCAAGGTGTAGATCTGGATCCCATACACCTCCTCTCCCACTTGTCCCACATCCAGCTTTATGGTCAGTGGGATGTCACAGAAGACATTCTGTGGCCCGAGGGAAATGTTCTTCCCGCTGACGGTGAGCAGCTTGATGTCATTCACTGCTCCACTGGAGTCCCAGTCTGGGGAAACGAACGTCACCCAGACTGTGAGGGACTCTGGAGTCAGGGGATAGCGAAATTCCAGCTGCAGGTAGCAGCCCTGGGGCTCGGGGCAGGCTGGGGGCACCGTGTGTTGGTTGACGGCCGAATTGGGACTCCATGTCCTGACGCTGGATTTACAAGGCTGCTCGACGTCAGGGTGTCCTGGAAAGGAAGAAGGAAGCAAAGAGAGGGCACAGAAGAAGTTAGAGAGCATGAGTTTTCATTGGCATCAGTTTAAAAGGCAGACTGGTGGCAGGAGAACATATCTGTCCAGGAAACCAGTTCTTTACTTCGTCAGAACAGGCATGGCCAGCATGGGGAGGAGGAACAGAACACCAGTGTCTCCTGGCCAGGTGAGAGACACAAACCTAGTTTAAGTGCCCAGCTGGACTGGACACCACACAACACACTCTGTGCCAGTGCAGCTGGGCCTGCATTTCCTATTTCTAGTGCTCTTCCCTGTGCCAAACAATGGTATTTTCTACCCCTTCCACTTGGTAATTTACCTGATAAACAGAGTTACTTTGCCTCCAGTTAAACTCCTAGTTATTCCCTTGCCTCTCACTTGAAAATACAATCTTTTTCCCGTTAACAAAGACAAGAAAAGAGCCTTTGTTTGTTGCAAGAAGTGGTTGTGCTGTTCAGGGGCAACTCCTGTGGCATTTGCAGGTTGATCTAGTACGTTGTGCAAGGACCCTTTTTTTTGGAGGCACATGGAGGAGCACAGGTCTGAGCTGTCTCTTTGCTCTCCTGATGAAACAATGGGCACTTGTGCTTCTACTTTTCTCACCGTTGGCTGTGTTCAACTACATGGGAGGTAGTACTAAAAAATAATGAAAGCCACAATGCTTGTTGGGTTCCCAAATACTATGGTAACATTACAATTTGGCGTGGAGTCATGGACTGCAAGATCCAGAGGGGTCAGACGGGTGGAACAGTTGGTAACAGAATCCAGTGAGAGCTATAAATTCCCCTTTCCTTCCCAAATAATCACACAAAAAGGGAGGCAAGCATGACAGGGAGAAGGCAAAGTACAGAAAAGAAGATAAAGAAAGGTAATGAGAGGAGAGAAATGCAGAAGGCATAGGGGAAAGAAAAGGACAGCACAGTTGTTTGCAACTGAGGAAAAAAGCAAGATAAACTACTGGGCATACGTGGACAAACAGGACATCACTACTAATTTAAAGAGAAAAGGGCAACGTGCGAAGGTTATTCTGATTGTCTGTGATTCAATGAAGTGTTAGAAATGTGTCTCTTTTGTCAAGGATAAACAGCTCAGGGAATTCTCCTGTTCATACCAAATGAACCCAGATGCAGAATAGATTTCCTGGCAGCCTTCCTGCGATTCAATGCTATTGTCCTGCAGATGTCCAACTTTTCATGCTTCTCCCTCACCTCCCATATCCCAGAGCCCTCCTCTCCTCCTCACATGGCATAGAGCAGCAGGAATGGCACTAAGATCAGCATCTGGAGAGACCACAGCGGTGATACATTTTGAAGAAAGCCAGAGGTCCATTTAACACGCTCGAGTTTTCCCCCTGGCAAGTGTGCAAGCCCTGTGGATAATCACTGTGAGCAGCAATACCCCATTCAGCTCACGTTATCTCATCCTCATTGCTGGCTGGGTGTGCTTGGCTGAGCCCTCTGACGACTTTCTCAGTCCCACAGCAAACTCCTGACTGCAGCCCTAAGGTCTTTTTTAACCCCAGTATCTCAGAGAGCTTGGGAAAGTTGTGTGAATTTTACCACTGCCCTCTCACAGAAAGGAAAATGGAGCTAATGGCTCACAGCCCGGTACAGCCCACCTGGGATCCTGCAAATTCACCTCTGTCAGTTCAAGGCCTCGGTAAGACTCAAATTCCAAACAAACTTACACGTTTTGGTAGATCAGTGTGTGATCCCTGGAGGTGGATGAATTGGACTCAGCCTCCAGGGAGCTTAGCACACAAAGCATTACACCAAAACAGGTGGCAGATTGTAGTCATTCATAAACTAAAAACCTCAATAAAGCTGAGATAAAGGTACTCTTCCTTAAATATTATCCAACATCTAGACCTGGGTAAGAAAGATTGATTTAATTGTGGAAGAGGACAAAAACCTTATTTCATATAACCGGATTTCTAGAGATAGGTAAATACTCTGAGAAGTACAAATATTTGTATATAAAAAGAAATGGTGTAGAAGTTATTATTCCCCTCTGCACTCAGGTTCTGAAAATCCTTTGCCTTATGAGACAGATCAGACACAGAACAGCATCTCATGCAACATCACATCTTGCCTAACTCAAAACAGGAATGTGCGGTTTGTGAGGATGAGCCAAACCCCATGTCCTGGTTGGAGAGCAGGGATGGCAGGTTAGGAGGGTGTCTTTCCCTAAAATGCTGTCCACAACTACAGCCTGATGTGCCAATTCTTCATTGTGCAGTTAAGTGCAGTGCCTGGGATGGATTCCCCGGCACAGGGACAGAGCCTCGGAGGGCATCTGGCATCAGGAATCTCTCGGATATCAGTCCTGCTACAACTGCAACTCACCTGCCACGTTTCTTAGGTGGTCCAGATAAAGGAACCACCCAGTGGGACTCCAGCGTCCAGCTGGGAAGTTAAGATACAGAAGGAATTGCTCTCGAGGGAAATATTAGGCCCAGGAAAAGGCTGAGCTCTAGAGCAGTGCAAGGCAGCAGCATTTTTTATAATATTCTCACACTTCTCTCAGTCAGCAGCGAGCCAGGCAGGAGGAACTGACTGATATATGCATATATTGCACAGCAAGCAAAGGTACTCACTGGGCTTGAGCCAAAATCACCTTTCCTACATAAAACCCCCCTTTGACAGAGTTATGGAGGTGCTGTAAGGTTTGTTGATCTAGCTGGTGTTGCTGGTGAGAATCCAGGTAGGTTAGAGCTTTCTGGCTCTATGGTGAAGATACAGAGTAAATCAGAACTGCCTGATCTCATGAGCCTTCCTACAACCCCTGCCAAGGAACAAACAGCCCCTCATGCAGGGGCCACAGCTGGCTGAGAAAGAACCATGAGATGCCTGGGGGTTGTATCCCACCATGCTCAGGAATAAGCAGGGAATTAGGAAGGACACTGCCCACAGCAGGGTTTTGCAATGGGCACAGCTCCCACATAGCCCAGACCACTGCTGGTGCAGCTGCCTGGGGCAGGAGACCTCAGGAAAATGAGATCAGACCAACCAGAGCTGCTTCAGAGACACGTGAGGAGTGTGGTTTCCTGCTCAGAAGCTGGATGAGTCCTACAGAGCATTTTCCATGAGTGTCATCTCAGATTTTAAACCAAGTTCATTTTGGCTGTGCTTATGCCTCCTTTGTCTTCATTTTCCACGGACATTCAAGCAGTGGAGATTTACACCCTGAACCCCTGCAGAAACTGAATTTAAAGCTCGATGGCTTGAGTGTTCACAGATAGACAATTAAAGAAGCCAGACAATGATCTAACTGCTATTTGTAACTCAGACCAAGTGCAAATAGGCAGAGGGCCTGAATGTCAGGGAGTGTGGTAGCAGGGACAGAAAATCATGGAGCAACAAACATCATAGACTTGGTGTATTTTCTACCCTAAAGTGGCAACAACTCATTAATCCTGAGGACACAATTACCGAACTTCAGTTCCATAGGAATGGCACAAGAGCAACTACATGAGACAGATAAGGATCAGACTGCACCCGTGATAGTTAAGAACATGCAGGCACACACAGCAAGAAGAGGAAATTAAATGCAAAATGCTGCTGAGTAATAAATCTTAGCGTAGCTTAGTTTCTCTAGGAATGATGCCTCTGGCAAGACGTGTGAGATCTAGAAGTTTTCAAATCAAAACTCAGTGAAGAAATTTTGATGGAACTGCATATTTCAGTGGAATATGCTGTCCTTTCAAAATAAAAACACTTTGAAAAATTGGGTTTATTTGGCCAAAATTTTATCCTGGAAGAGAAAATGGCAAGAAATTTCTAACACTATTGAAGCACTGTGTTTTGACATTTTTGTGAGAAACCTTTTCACTTTTGCACCTTGAAACACATTTCATTTTGATATTCAAAGTTGCTTTTGCCCTAGATTCTATATTAAAAGGGTATATTTTCAAATGTCGTAATTTAACCAAAGTTCATGAGGAATTATACGAGCTAAACAAAACATTTTGGCCAGCCTCAAACACATTTTGTTTTTAATTTTCCTTCATGGAGAATTTCAAAAGTTTCGAGTTTTGTTCCAAATGAAAACAGGTTTCAAAGTCTTGTAATCCTTGGCTAAGTGGAAATTCCACCTTCTACCCTGAACTACTACTGCAAGTGCTCCAAACTTTGCTAATGCTGTTTACAGGGTGATCCAGTCACCCTCTTACCCAGAGCTCTGCTTCCCAGGATGGAGCTTCCACCCAAGGGCCAGGTGTGCTCTGAGCTGTGCCCAGCAGCCTTGGATGTCATAAAATCATGGAATGGTTTGCGTTGGAAGGGACCTTAAAGCTCCACCCCTGCCATGGGCAGGGACACCTTCTACTATCCCAGGTTGTTCCAGCCCCGTCCAACCTGGCCTTGGACGCTTCCAGGAATGGGGAAGCCACAGCTGCCCTGGCAACCTGTTCTAAATTTAGGGGGTGAGTCGGAGTGAAGCACAACCTCTCCTGGGCCCCCACCCTGGGACATGGGTGTGTGGGGCAGAGGACATGGACCACTGTCCCATCAAGCAGCAGGGGCACAGCTCGTTGCACGTGCTGACCTTAGGACAAGGGAGAGCTCCTGGGCACCAGCCCAAATAATATTCCTTGCAGAATATCTCCCACGTGCTTTAGTTGCAGGACAAATAAACCCTTAACATAAGGAGGTGTTTGTATAAGGAGTTTGCAGAATCCAGGATTGTCCCTGGGGCTCAGTGAGCTCACCTGTGTGCTCACGGTGAAGTGTGGGCCTGGAGCGTGCTGCTCCGGAAGGAGCAGCTCGTGAGGGACTGGCTGAAATGATACTCTGCTCTTTCCAAAGCGTGATTTGGGATGGCTGACCTTTGCCTGGTACAATCTTAAATATGCTCCACCACATACAGCTGGGGACGTAACGGAAGGGACGTGTGGAGGAGAGTTAATGGTGGAGATCTAATGGCACTGCACAACCAGCCCTGCAGACCATTCTCCCTCCAACAGGCTCCAAGAGAATGACTTGCAAAACACCCTCAACAAGAGGGCTTGACGTGGTCACCTGCGTTCCTGCTGCAGAGTACTTGCCCAAAGGGCAACCTCCTTCCAGTCTGGCTGCTGCTGCAGCCCACTGTTACTCACCACAAGTGAAGGCAGCACAAATCAGGCCCAAATAAATAACAGGTCCTCACTTTCGGAGCTGGAGTAGAGGGCTTAAACAGCTCCCCTGTGGAATTTGTCTGGCAGATGTGAATGGTCAGCATTTCTTGGCACTCTGCTGCTTTGTGAAATTCATGTTTAGCTCCTGGAATTCATTTAATTCATGGGCAGGGGCAGAACTCAGGGCCCAAAACACAGGTATTTGAGCCAGTGCCATTCCTTCAGGGCACAGGGCTCCTCTGCCCGCTAGTTCTGTCCGCGTTGCATGCAGGTGGAATCGATCACTCCCAGACCTTCCCACTGTCTTTGTGGCTCCCCCTTTGCTCTGTCCCACCTTCTCTCCCAGCATGTGTTTGTCCCCATCCCTGTGACTCACCTTCTGCCTCCCGTGGGCTCCAGTGCCCCGAGGGATCGCAGGGCATGGGAGAAGAGGCGCTGAAGGCGTATTGCACCAGGACTCTTCCTTCTGCACACAGATCACATGCTGATCCCACTTCTCTAGGAGGCCAGGAAAACAGGAAAACACACCAACTTAGTAACAGCTGAATGAGCTGCTTATTCAACTATATTAAAAGCAATAAGACTTAGAATTCAGGTCCACTTAACCCTCTTTTCTCAAGGCACTGACAAAAGTGTTTTCTGATGCTGACCTTCTGTAGATTTAAGTCAGGAGCCTGTGTAGAAAGCATTTTTGAGCCCTCCATACAACACAAAATGACAGCAACCTGGGAAATTACATTCACCTATACATATATTTTTCCCCCTGCACTGGACCAAACCATGACAGAAGAAAACACACATTGCTTAGGGGTTAGAGCAGAGAAGTTTGCCTCAGGAGTTTTCAGATCTATTTCTGCTCCCAACATGGATTTATTTATTGCTTGAACTTGTAGTATCTTTAGGATTGTCCTACCAGCAAGATTTGCTGAGCAGGGAAACCCAGTTAAACACCAATTCACAAATCATGAACTGGTTTGGGTTGGAAAGAACTTAAAAGCTCATCTGGTTCCGCCCTTTGCCGTGGGCAGGGACACCTTCCACTGTCCCAGGCTGCTCCAAGCCCTGTCCAACCTGGCCTTGGGCACTCCCAGGGATCCAGGGGCAGCTACAGCTTCTCTGGGCAGCCTGTGCCAGGGCCTGCTCACCCTCACAGGGAATAATTGCTTCCTAACATCTAATCCAAAACTACCCTCAGTCAGTTTAAATAGTTTTGCTAATACATTCACAAGATCAGGGTTTAAGCTGACGTAGACTGGAGTAACTCTAACATCCTCCATAAGGTTAAGCTGATTTATATCAGCTAAGGATGCAATACACACAGTTCAGCCCTACGTTCCTTGGGGTCACAAATTTGGAATTCTGTATGACCCAAAGTACTTGGTTATTTACCCCAGTAAGCTGCTTACTATTCAGAATTAATTGTTCTGCTTTAAGGAACACTTTCTGCTGAAATGGAAAGTTAAAAATTAATTATCCTAATGATCAAATGCACCTAGGAAAGGACAGAAGTTTTAGGCAAACAATTTGTGTGTAACACAGTGTACTCTCTATGCTGCTCTAGTAAGAACGGCTCAAGTCAATTATTAAATAATTTATATCAACTATTATAATCAGCTATGCAAATTTTAACCATCATAACCACCACTGCATGATTTATTTCAGCACTGCTTTGAAGAGAGGACTGTGATCCTCAGGCAGAGGTTATTTGGGATCCTCAGTGGCTGAGCCACCCTGACAGAGACAGTAACTTGCTGAACTTGTGCAGTGCAGGAAGGGATGCACCTGCTGAAAACACCTGAAAAATACAACGTGGCAATGGGGTAGAATAAAGAAGAGGGAGTTAAAGGTGGCCTCCTCTTCCTTTCAGGGTCTGTAACACTGGCAATGAAAAACTGTGTGCACATTGTGAATAACTTCTCTCCGTGTCTCACTTCACCCACCTGCACCACTGGAATGATACTATCTCCCTATTTCATTTCTCAGCTGCCTATTTAGCAGAGGTTTAGGTGTCTGACTCTGCTTGCCTGAATAATACATGCAAAAACAAAATTTAAAAAATTATAAAAATCAAGAAACCGGAATAAATGGTCCTGAGAAATCAAAATCTAGAATTATTGTTGTGCAGTTGTTCTTCGGACACTTCCACAAACAGTCAGGATAGAAGTCCCTGCAATAATAATCTTTCAGTTTCTCCACAAAGAGACTACTACATTAGCACTTGGTTCTGGATGAGGAGGGGGCTCTGGAAGCCAAGTTTCCACAATTAGGGCTGCTTTTTACTCAAATTAGCAGCTATACAATTTCATCACAGGCTGCCACGGTGGAAAAAAACTGTAGGCTTATGGACAAACATTTCCTTTTATGAGTGAGGACTTGGAGGTAAGAGAAAAATCACAAGGAGCATCATGTGGGAAAGGCTATGAGCAAACTTTCTCTTTTTACTTTTCCAGTTTGGGAGCCAAACTCAACCCTGATGTAACTCCACTGGCTGAAAGGACTTACACAGGGGATGACTCCTGGGTTAAAGTTTTTGGTCTGCAGAGTCTTGCACACAAATCCTATAAAGAGCCATGAATGTCAAACCTAATTATGGAATTGCATTTACAGGCTTATGAAAACCTAAGCCAGGTCCTTATACCTCATGAATCCATGGACAACAAGAAAAAAATGAGTATAAGTGGGTTCAAAACCACTATTAATTAGGAATGATAGCCATATCTGCCACCTTATACACAGTGACACATGACAGCCCAAAGTGCAGGGTAATGGAAAATCTAGACTTCTCTGTTTTCTAATAAGCCAAGTACTGGGGAAATTCCAGCTTATGAAGTTCAGAGCACAGGAGGAATTCATTCCTACAGCATGATATTTCAGTGAAGTGGGTTCAAAATCTAAAGATTACTAGTGAAAAACAGACCATTTCCTTCAGGGCCAGCACCAGTTCAGTAGGCAACTCAAAACCACTAAAAATCTGTCATTCCTTTGGGGAAAGAGTGCCTGTTTACAGACTAAATTTGAGCTGCAATACTTGAAATTCAGGATTGGTCCTCTCCCTTCTAAGCACTGAAACTTTCCAGCAGGGTTTAACAGAGTGATTATCAAGCCCAGCCATCTCTGGGATACCACACTGACCAAAATATTTGCTTGCTAAGAATGAGATAGAATCAGATTCATGGAAATTAATGCTGTCACCTCAATGAAAACTTGGAGAAGCAGATGTATTCAAAGATTTCTGCCCAAATTTGCTGCAGAGCCCCATGACAATAACTGTTCACATCTGCCCACGCATCTCAGACAGGAGGTGCATGAATGGATGCTTAGAGACAGCAGATGAACACATCCAATGGATGCAGTCAGGAAATGAAGAGACTTCTCTTTTTCTTGCTTGTTTTCACTTGTATCATTTGCTTTATTGTTATTTTATTATTACATGTTATTGTGTGAGCGTTTTTTCATGCTTTTTTGAAAGGCAGGATGGAGAACGGGAAGGATTCCAATCCTGTGGGCAGGAGCTACAAGAAGGAATGCTGGTTCTTGATATATTTGATTATTAGCGATGTCTGGGAGCTCAACCACCTGCTGGAGCTTAGTGTCAAAGCATCTTGACAAATTTACATGCAGGTAAGTGACTCTCTAGAGTGAGAGAGCAAATATCAATTAAACACTCCGAAGGGGCCAGGAGGGTCTGTCAGGAAGAAGATTTTACCGCTGTGCACAACTCTTGTGTCTACTTTTGCCAAATTGTGAGAACACAGGAGAGCCACCCCAAATTTACATGAGCTAGGAGTTAACATTGCTCTCTGCCCCTAAATCCACATTAAAAATCATGGAATTTGAAGACCCTATGAGGAAAGCATCTAATGCACCTATGACAGAGCTACATCTAAGTGGGGAACAGACGCATGGTCTTTACTTCCATGTCTCATCTCCCTTCAACCTGTCAGGACCTCCCACAGATACAGCCAGCCCAGTGCTACGTTTTTAAACAGAAGGCTAAATTTTCCCTCCCTGACTTTCATTAAGCAGAGGTCACTGCCTGTGCACAGCTCTGGAGAATGAAAGAGACATAAAAGGAACTTGAGTTACGCCGAGCACGCCCACAGCAGCATTGTAATTGGGATCAGGAGTGAGCTCTGGGAGTGAAATTCCTCCTCTTCCCCGCTTCCAGTGCCTGGAACAGTCCTGGAGCAGGGAAGCTGGCCCCAGTTTTGCCAGGAACCAGAGTGGAGGTGTGCTGCAGGACCACACCTGTTGTGCTCCTGGTGCCGTGGGCACCGTGAGCCCCCGAGCCCCCGGGGTGTTGACGTCAGGTCTTCATTAACAACTGTTTTGCGCTGGAGATCTACTTCTATTGGGCCACAACACTTGCTAATGTAGCCAGAGCCATTCATCCTTTGAAGGCCCTTTTACACTGTCAAAACAGCAAGGAAGGGGCCTCTGTGCATTAGAAACCAGGCCCAAGGCACTCAGCAGCTGAGTATCAGTCTTCTGTTTTTTACATGAATAGTCCCATTGAAGTGAATGAGTTTATTCATTCAAGTGAGGCAAGTAAAATTTGGGCCAATGGTGTGCACTTTGTGTAAAAATATCTGCAAAGATTTACAGTATTCCCACACACAGATAAGATTATACTTGGCCAGTTTTACCTCCTACTTGTCTTGCACAGTGACCCAATTTCACAAATTGATAGAGGCATGAGTCCCTGACCAAGCAGCGCCGGACACGGCGGTTCTGGAAGTTCAGCACATGGGCTTTTCCAGGATTAGTCACTATAATAATACTATCATCCTTGTTTTGATTAGCAGATGAAAAATTTGGGCATGTTTTAGACAGGATCATTTATATGTTTCAGTGACATTTTTAAATGGTCACGGCAATATTTCTGTATCCGTTAGCAGTGGGAATCTCATTTTAACAAGGAATTGGACTCAAAGTATTTCAGTCTGTCTCTTTAAATCTCTTCAGTAATACTGAGCACACAGATTCAAAAACCCAAAGGACTTTTTTTCCTGGAAAATCACTCTTTATTTAACATATGATAACTCTGTTATGAAATTTTAGATTTAGCAGGCTATCCACTGTGTGTTATTTAAGAAGCAAGTAACTAGAGGTTATTAAGAACACATTGATTGAGTTATAAGAAATATGTAATAAAGTCATATTTGGTTACATAACAATTAACTCTGCATCAATGTGTTTTTTAGAGGCAGATGGCATTTATTTAACACACAATAAGCATCTTCTGGATTCTAAATTAAATTGGAGAAACTTAGTTTACCTAAAAATGATTATGGGCTGAAAAATTCTGAATTAATTTTCAGAACTACATGGGTCTTTTTCACAGGTAGGGAATAAAAGGATTCGGTTACAAAACTGTAATTAAAGAAAACACTGTTCAGAGCACAAGACCTCTCTTTATCAATTCCTAACAGGATTTGATTTCCCTCCCCATATTAATCTGCAATAAGGGTGGAAAATCTCATCCGAGCAGAAAATAACAGCTCTCTGCCTAGCGGGATAAAGTGCAAGCTGGCCACTGAAATGGCCACAGTGTCCTAGCAGTGCTGGAAGGAGTTTCATCCCTGATGGAGGCAGTGGTTTCAAGGTGCTCTCCCAGCACAAAGCAGCAGTGCTGAGGCAGCTTTTTGGGTGCTAATATGCTTGTAAATTTGGCCTCCTGTGCTCTGAACTGCTGCGCTCCTGAAGGACACTCCAAGTTTGCTCTCTATAAAACAACAAAACAAGAGGTGGAAAAGAAATGCAGACAGGGATGTGAGTTAATGGTAATGCGAGAAGGTCAGTGATTTAGGAAGTTCTCTGCCAGGACTGCCATAGCTCCTGCAGCTCATGCAAGAGCTGCATAAGAGCATTTAGATGAACTACCCAGTTACTCAGGTCATACTGGGGCAGAATTGCTCTACATATGGGCTGCAATGAGGTGCAGCTCCTGCCCAGAGCCGTACATTTTCCATTATTGATATCACATGCCTGCCAGCCAGGCATACAGACCCCTGCGCTCACCTACAGGACGACATTCACATCATGTCCAGGGGTCTGGGACTTTGACTCTGCCTTGCTCAATTCCCATCTCACATCTACAGCTCAGGGGAGGAGGGAGCATCTGTCCCTGTCCCCAGTCCAGCCACCTCCTTGCCCATGAGCTCTGTGTTGCAAAAACAAGATCCAGTTTGTCCTTGCAAAGGGAATGTGCAAGGGGAGGAGGGGAAAATACGCAGGCACAGCCAAAGCCCACAGGTATTTGTGAGCAGCAACAACAGCAGGAATCACAGGGCCAGAATCTTTGATTGAAAAAATTCCTCCCATAACATATGGAGAAAGATTTGCCCTTTACATGGCAAATCAATGGCCTTCAACTGAGTGCTACAGGCTGAGAAAGGAAGAGCAGACAACAGATCAATAACCTCCTCAGCATGAACCAATTTAGGAAAGAGCCTTAACCCAGGCTGAGCACAGCACATGACCAAGCTGCGCTCCTGGAGCGAGGCCCTCTGGTCCTCCCCTTCCCATTTTTCCAGCACCAGAGTACAGAGCAGAGCATGATCACCTTTCAAAGAAGTGGCCATCGATGGGTGGAAACCACTCCAGGGTGACAGAGGTGGAGGTGCGAGCCACAATCTGGGGGGCAATTGCGACGGGAGCCGGTTTCTTGGTGGGCTGCCAGCTCTGGTAGACGAGGTCCAGGTAGCAGTGCATCCTGGCCACCTGGTTGGGAGTGAAGGAGTCGGTGCAGTCATCGTCTGGAATTCAAACAGAAGCCACATCAGCCACGTGGGAGAGGAGGAGGGAGCAAGGGGAGGAATTACGACCTGGTGAATGGCAGCTCCTTGGAAGGGCGGGCTGGGGTCCCACAGCACTCCAGAGTTAATGGTCTGTGAAGGAATTAGCGCAGACATCACTTGTGGAGGCAGGTGAAAGGAAACAATGGTTAAAAAGGAAGGAAATAAATCAATAAATGTTCCCTCCCCCTGACCTGGGGTACACCTGAAGCACCCAGAGATCATCCCTAAATGAGGCAGAGACACGGAGGGGAAGAAACAGAAAGCTTCAGTGCAGCACCTTCTGGTCAGGATTTGGGCCACCAGTGGAACTCTGGGTTTAAAAGAATTTCACATTTAAAAGAATGTCTCTGGGAAAGGATGGAAAGGTAAGGGCTGGTAGTGTAAGGAAAAAGCACTGACTGGAATTCATGCAAACTGTGGGCAACAGACTGTCAGATCTCATGGATTAAAACACCACAGAATTTTAAAATACATAACTTTTAAATTTCTTAAGTTTTCTAATGAGCAAATAAAAATGTTCTGAAAGATGAATTCAAAATTTCATTCCAAACACTGATAAAAACATAAATTTTTGGTGCAAAAAATAACTTTAGTTTTATAAAAAAATCTCCCCCATTACCACTATGATTCTAACCCCTTTCTGAACTTTTCACAAACACTTCTTGACATTTCATATTTCTTTTTCATTCAAAATGGAGAAATAACTATGCTGGATGGTTTCCCATAAATATCCATTTCTCATTTCATCTTGTTTTCCTCAAACATGATTTGGCAACAAGAACACATCCAGTGCCCTCTGAACACCATACAGCTTTACAACTACAATGCCCCAGAGAAGCAGAAAATTGCTGTTTCTCTATTGTGCAGATCCCAGAGGGAATAAATATGTTGTGCAAAGTCACCCAGCAAAGCTATGCTGAGGAACTCGATGCTAAGCACTTCAACCATTTTTCTGGTGTTCTTCCCATCAGATGAGAAGCTCTTGAAAACACAGAGTGTTTCTTCACATGTGCCTGCAGAGTTCTCAGCCCAGCAGAGCTCGGTCCCAGCTGGGATCCAAACAACAATGGCAGTTCTGCACAGGTCAAGTGCTGCACTTCTCCGGGATGATGCAGGTCACCGGAGGCTGCTGGGGAGCCGCATCTAAGTTCAGTATTGAGACAGCGTCAGAAGGTGTCTGATGTTTGCAAGTAAGCCCGTGCCCCGTGGTACTCCAGAGGAACAAGAAAATAAGAATTTCTTCTAAAGACAAATGAGTGTTTGCTGGCTAATTTAAAACCTGGCCACATCTTCCCAGAGATGCAGGCAAAAGGAGACAGCTCCGGTCGGGATCCTGCTCAGACTCGGGCCCCCCCCACGGCAGGGACACACCAGCTCACGTGTTTTCCTGTGTCCCTCCCTGTTCCACTGAGCAGTGACCCTCCTCTGATCAAACATGCACGGCAGATAGACAGACACCACCCGCTTGATAATATCTACAAATCCCTGTGGGTATGCAAAAAGCTGCTTTAATGTGACATCTCTGGATTTCCTTAATAATTATCGATGGTCTACCCCTGAGCACGCTGTAAAAGCCATAAATATTCTTCACGGAAGCACAGAAGGAGACAAAGGCCCTTAATAGCCATCATAAAAGAACAATAAAATATATATAGGACAAAGCAGTGGGACAATGGCACAGGAGAAAGATGACCTGCATTCTCAATCTGTTTAAACATTAGCACAGGCTGTGTCCAGGGGGAGGGGAAGGGAGGAGAGGCGAGGGAGAAAGGTGTTCCACTCAATCAAGAAAGGTTCAAGATCCCCAGATAAACTAATAATTAGAGAAATTCTATACTTTGCTGGGATGATTACTCCAACAGAATTCAGATGAAGAATTCATAATGATTTCATGAAATGTCATCTAAAAAACTCACTTATCTTTTATTTGGGAACACCACAGCTATTTGGACTTGTAAAAATAATTTACAAGTCCTATTTCTCACACTACCTAATCTTTTGGCCATTGCAACTTGTTATTCCAGGAAAAATGAAAATTATCAGTCAAAGTCATTGCCTTGCTCAGGGCTGGGGGTAAGTGGACAGATGGATGGGGCAGGAACAAACAGACAAATCCAATATGATCAAGCTGTACATGAGCAGCAAAACAGAAATGAAAGAAAGGCAATTCCTAGAACTGCATGACCTCAACCTACACGTTTCAAAGATATTTTGACAGCAATTTGATATCCTGATATATTTTACTCCACTGGCAACAACAGAAAAGCAAACAGATTCATGCCTGAGCTCTAGAGATATCTATCATGTCGCTTCGCTTAATTTTTCAAGGAAAAAAAAACAAAAAGAGGTTTCAGCTCCGAACACCAGCACACGTGTAGCTCCCAGGAGCAGATGGGTATCTCTGTGGCCTGCCTCTGCCTCAGCTCCCAAGTCAGCTGGCAAGGCAGCTCTCCTTGGAAGACAAGAGCTCAGAGTTTTGAAACAAGCACACTCCTCCCCTCACCACATCTACATGAGCAGATTTGGTGAGGGTATTTTTTTCATCTGGAGTGGAGTCTTATCTGAGGGATGTTTCCATGAGGCTGGAGTGGGTGCTCAGGCTCCCTGCCCAACCACAGGCACCACAGCGCAGAGCACACTGAGGAGCTGACTTGGTGTGTTTGTCCCTGGAAACACCCTCTAAACAAATAGAAAAATAGAGAGAAAACTCAGCATTGCTTTTAGCTAGTGCCACAAAGGGCGTAAAAGCATTTTGGTTATAAATCATTTCAATCCATACCCCAGATGACATTAAACACTTTGCTTCTCTACAGTTTTATTACAGAATAAGCACTCCTGTGACCTTTTGAGTGGGAAATCTGTGTTTTTGCCTGGAGTATAAAGGTGACCTTCAGTGTCTGTAAGTATATTGGTTGCCTTTAAAATGTTGTTGATGCTGTCAGCTCACTGTCACAGATTGTCACCACAGAGAGACCCCGCGGCCCAAAATAAGGGGAAATATGAGTCAAGGTATCCCCTGTTCCTTCTGAGAAATAAGAGAGGAGCTCTCAGCTCCCCTTCAGCTTCCAGAGGTACATCAAGGACCCCACTCCAGCCTCATCCAATGGGACAGGGTCACCAGGAGCAAAAGCCCTCTTTGGGATATGCTCTTCTGGGAGGAATGCCAGAACCTGGCACATCTGGGCAGCAGAGCTGTGCCTGCAGAGTTGTAACCACATAAGCTTTTGCTTTGAGGGGTGGTTTTACCACACTGATATGGAGCCTCTGTTGTTGCACACCCAGTACAAACCAGCGCAGCACACTGGCAGTCCTTAACCAGGCAAAATCCCGCAATTCACATTCTAAAGATGGAACTGGGATGAGAGTGATTCCAAATCAAACCTAAACGTGGCATTTCAACAAACACCTGGAGGCACGAGCAGTGCCTCATTAGTTGTCCACTTGTCACAGGTTTGTCCGACAGCCTTGATGGTATCAATATTCATCTGACATTCTATATCTCCTTGGGAGAGAATAAACAATCTCTGCATTCGAGTTTCTCAAAGACCTCATAGATCAGGCATCCAGATCTCAGAGAAATAGGGTGTCAGGTTTGTTGTAGAGCCTTTAGAAGCTGTTTTCTTAATGCTTATCTCATTTCTTCCATCCCCCAAACCTTCTGCCTGGTCTTCATGTGAAACTCTGCGAATTTGGGGAAAACTGGTATAAAAGAAAAGGAGAACTAGAAGTGATTCCTGAGGCTATGAAATCTGATCCCTCATTAAGCCCGGTCCTAGACCTTTATCAGCATAAAGCCCCACAAGAAATGGACTGAGAAATCAGGGGTAATACTGCAATTCTTTGCTCCTGCCCAGCCACAGACCCCCCGGGCAAACCGAGCAAAGCCCAGTACCTGCGTAGCTCATGAAGTTACGGAAGGGCGTGTTCAGGAAACTGTGGAATCCACAGGTGTCATTGCCAGGCCCGGGGTCCCCACACAGCTTGTGCTTAGGAGCAGGGTTGGTGTCACTGCAGAGGTCCCCAGTCTCGAAGGAGGGCTCCGTTTCCATGCACGGGTCGCTGCAGGAGAGGATCTCGGAGATGCCCCGGAAGACGTGGTAGAGCCCCAGGCTGTGCCCAATTTCGTGGATCATGGTGTGCGTGTGGCCAGGGATTCCGTAGAAGGAGGGATTCAGCACGATGCCACCTGCAAGGGCAAAGAGAGTGGCTTCTAGGTTTGCCTTGTGTTCCTCAGGACAGCGGGAGAAAGGGAAAAGAACAGCTTCCTAAAGGTAGGTGCTCTCGCAGTTCGTTGGATCCTCTGTAGCACAGACAGTTTTTTGAAGAACCAGACACGTTTCCTGCCCAGTGAAGTTTCACCTCACCCTTAATCTGGGGCTCTGAGGAGGAAGAACTGTGGGAAAATGCTTAACATCCCAAACCAAAAACTCTGCAACAATCAGTCTTTCAACTGGATAAACTCAATTTAGGTTGTTTGTTAACTTAGAGGAAAATCCTGCATGAAATTACTTCTTACTATGCAATTTTAGATAATTCCATGTGCTTAAAGAGTGTGACTCTGCCCAGATAGGTGTAAGCAATGTATTTGACACCAAGAGTCAAACGAAACACACCTGGAACACTCTGTCTATAATATTCCACAGGGTAAGGATGAGAGAAAAGCCTATGAACTTCTGAAACACCCTGACAATTGCAAAAGACTCCACCAATGCTTGCAAATTAAGAGCTGGGCAAAGCAAAGTGAGCACACCCAAGGCTGGAGCAGTTTTTTTCAGGGCGTTGTGGAGGCAGCTTTGGAGTAACTGTCCGAAATACACTGTTCATGTACTCAGACAGGCCTGGCATGATCTGAACTGCACAGTGCACTAATGAATATGCATTAAGTCTAAAATGTCAAGAAAAAAATGAAATCCAGGAATGTGATAACCCTAAAAGAACTACGTAGTTATTAAATGTTTGCAGAGAAAAATAACAGAGTCTTCTGTTGTATGAATTAAGGGATGTGTAAATAAGCAAATGGCAAATTAGTGAGGATTTGCAGTACATTGAATTAATCATATGAACTATAATTTAGCTTACTTCGATGCACCTTTGTATTTAAGATATGCTTGATATTTTCATTATTTAGCTTGTAGGTCTCAGCTTTTCCAAGCCTTTTATTTAAAACTCTTTTCGTGTCCTGCCTATCATGAGAAGAGGAGACTGCTTTGCAAAAGTTATAGTGGGAATATAAATCTTGGACATGGTACTCTAATAATTTAGTGACAATGAGGAGAGAAAAGGTTTTGGCAGGAGGAACTTTATCAGTGGCTGTAGCACAGGGAAGATGAGATCACCGGGTTCTGATGCACCATAGACCCTTCACCCTCATCTGCCTGGAGACTTGGTTGTAAAAACCATGAAATTAGAGGAAAATGAGACCATGAAGTTCTTAAGAAGTCCTCTAAATTCCACTCTGAAACAACACAGAACCAATTAGGTCTATACCATCTCTCACACACTCTGGCCTGTTGCCTCTTCACAGCCCCTGATGACATGACTGCCCCAGCAATCAATGTCAGCACTCAGCATCCCTACGGCTGCAAGGATTTAACTCACATCTAATCTAAATTGATTTTTTGGCAATTTAAGTTCATGACTTCCTCACACGGATATGAAGAACAGAAGATTCTCCTCCCCTTTCATCAGCTTTCATGAGATTGTCATCATCCCCACTTCAGGCTCTTTCCCTTCAGTCTGAATCACTGTAATCCCTTCAGCCTTTCCTTGGAGCGCAACCCTTTTCCTAGACCTCCCTGACTGTGGTTCTGCTTCGATTTTCCCCATTACCTCACGTTTTCCTCTAAGAACAATGTCCAAAACACACCATGCAGCACTTCAGTTGAAACTCTGTCAGTGCTGAGGGGAGAGGAAGGAGCACTTTCCATGTCCTGAAGGGACATCTGCACAAAATAGCAGGAGAGAAAAGATCTTCCCTCTGAGCAGGGGCACATGTGACAACGTGCAATGGTGGAGAGGAGTCCCATGGGCATGCACAAATACATAAAAACTATTTTTAAAAAGAGAGCATAAAATTTAAATACGTACACAAAAGAGTAAATAAAATCTGCCACGCTGCAGCATCTTGTCTACTATGCCACACGTACCTCCTTTTCACAGCACTGAACTGTTCCTCACACCAGTTCTCCACATTCCCAATTAATTATATACAGACCTACCAGCACGCAGCTCCACAATAAACCCACGATTCCTCTCTCTCCCCCTCTCTACAATACAAGCTCTGATTCCCTGGTGCTATCTCCCTGATACCCAGGTGGAGCCATTAATACCCAGAGAGTACCCTGACACACTTTTTGGGTTCTCTAGCCCAAAAAGAATTTCAGAATTTGTTTCCCAGTGGGAGGAATACCGGTGAAATTCTCAGCAGGATGTGCCTTCAGTAAAGGCTGGTTAAATTGTTCTGGCACTGGAGAATCCTGAGGCAGCTGGAGAGGGAGATTGTATTTTTTGCCTTTGTCGAAAATTTATATTTTTTATAGCTGTCAAGAATCTAAATCAATTGCAGTTTTACAGAAAAGATAAACTCCCTCACCCAGACAATCTCTGTCCCAGCCTTTAAATCTGCACCACAGGACATATTTCATATTTTTTATTAAGTACATATTGGATTTATAGAAGAGAGTAAAAAAGATTAAAGATGAATTCTTACAAACCAAGCACAGGTCTGGGAGGGCTATTATGACAGGAAATTATAAGCATTATTTATTTATTTTTTACTTTTTTTTCCCCCGGCAAGTCAAATTTAATCTGTTGTCCAATGTCTATTTTTTTCCTGCGAGATCTTTTTTTGGTCAATGAACTCTGTCAATGCTCTGTAGGAGCTGAATTTAAATTGTTTTGCTCAGGCATGATGCTGACAATTAGCTTAACGAAGTGACAGAAGAACTCATCAGGGCTTTGGGAGAGCCCCAGCCCTCTTGCAGAGGGTTCTTCTTGGCGCTCCGGAGCTCTCTGCTTGCTCTCTGCTCCCTCCCATGGCAACGCCAAGGGAAGCTGTGAAAATCCTCATTTAGGGAAGGAGCAGCTACATTGCAGCCATATCCCACTTGGGCAGTGACACCGGGGCTAACGCTTCACAGAATCACTGAACCATCCGGGCTGGGAGGGGACACACAAGGATCATCGAGTCCAGCTCTTCAGCAGACGGCCCACACAGGGATCAAACCCCCAACCAGCAATCCACACCGGTTGTCATCCCAAAGTGATAGAAATCCCATCACTGTGGGTGCTAGTCGAGGCTGGGGTTAAGTTTTATCTTCATTTTTGCCAGATGCTGTCTTGGGGAATGGTCGCTGGTGGGCATTTACAGAACCTTCTGGTTTGGGTGCTCCCAACTGGAGCCCACAGAGACGAGGCTGCAGCCAAGCCAGAGTGGAAGTGGTTTCAGTTCCAGCTGAGCTCAGCAGGAGTGTCAGCATGTGAGTGCTGCTCCTCGGGAAGGGAGGTTTGCTCACACTTCTTCCAGAGTAGCTGCAGAGTGGGATGTTGTAATAAAACATCCAATAAACTGAAGGAGGGCAGCCAGTTCCAACTGCTTGGTCTGACCATGGAGCCTCTCTCTGCTGTGGAGACAGGTGACCATAAAGACATGGTAACATCTCATTTTTGGGGTATTTTTGACCTTGGAAAAGCCCCTTGGTTGCTATCCCATAGAGCTCGACTTCCATTGTATGTGTTAGGATAATAAATGCTGCTTGTTCTCCTCATTTAGGTTTATAGTCACCATATCTTTTTTATTTAGCTCAACAGGGTGTTGGGTATTATAAAAACTAGCTGAAACAGTCTGTCACAAAGACTTAACTTGGCTGAAACTGGACTTCACTTCCAGCCTAGGAAGCTCTGGATGAGCTGGAGAAATATCTGAAAAACTTAGGAGAACTTCTTAGAGAAGATGACCAGACCAGGTTTGCAGCTTGAGGGAGGTTTATGAAGTTAGGAGAAGCTTATACTGACTCAGTCAGTGCCTTCTGAACCTTTGGAGGCCCCTGACATTTTGCAGGGAGCACAGGTCCAGTGGCATTGCAGGTGGCAGTGAGTCATTTGGGAGGCTGCAGAGCTTTGCCTGCATCCCCAGGTCCCAGCAGCAGCCTGGTTATGAAACACACCGGGCAATCTGCAGGGGAGTGAACTCCTTCCAGTTCCACTCAAATGAACATTAGAAATACAATCCCTCAGCTGTTTGCTCTTTTGCACATTGGTAGAGAAAAATAGCAGCAGATTTTAGCTACAGCCTGTGAGCTAATTGAATACTTGCTAATGAACTAAGGATCAGAATGTACCAGGCTAAGGTTAAAGATTCACCTCTGTCTCATCCCCACACCTATCCCCCGATCTTCTGCAAACTGCTCCCATGGAGTGAATGCCCTGTAAAGTAGCTTCACTGAAAAGGTGAAATACTTTCAGCTTGACATCATCTACAAATACCATAATATGCTTTGGGTTTATAACCTAATATTTTCCTGGTTGTGAGCCAGTATCTGGGAATCGTGAAATACTTTTTTTCCCCTGACTATATATTAGAGGAATGATAAGAAATCAGAACAGAGCTTAACGCATATTTGTCTTTCCTTCTTAGTGCCTCAAAAGAATGCTTTGCAAAGAAGAAACATCTTTATCACTCACCTAGATGCATCAAGGCTTCTTTGTCCCAGGGCCAAGTTGCCACTCCAGCCAGCTCTTCCTCAGAGGAATTGGCAAAAAAGATGTTGAGGTGTGTGGATCCATCCAGTTTGAGTATGTTCTTAAGTTCATTGACATCCAAGTATGCCCTGTAGAAAAAGAAAAGCATTTTTTTTCCCAGAGGTGACACAAAAGCAACAATACACTGAAGAAGTGCTGCAATCCAGGCAAAGGTCTTATAATACCCTGCATATCAATCACCTGAAATGTTTTAATAACCCACTCCCAAACTTCGATTACCTTGCATTCAAGTAGTGAATCTTATCTAGAACTTCAGGCCATTGATTAACTAAGGCCACAAAATCCAAGGTAAATACATAAAGCTGTCCACATTCTCAAGATAAGTATAGGAATCTATTTATTATGAATGTAATTAACCAAGTATTATGGTCAGTAAATCTTTTTACACCAGCAGTTAGGTTGCACATTTTCTCTAAGCTATTTGTTGTTGTTACCCCTAATTTTCCTTCACAATAACAAGTTTCACATCCTCAGGCTGGCACCACAACTAACACCAGCTCACAGAGTCACTCCTTTGGCACCGTTGGCAGTCACTTGTGCTGAAACCCACGTGGCCTAACCCTGGCATCCCACGGCTGGTTGGGAATTGCTGTTTCCAACAGGCAAAGTTGTGCCAAGAGGTTTCCTTGCACGAGCTCTCCCCAGGAGTGGTACCACACCATGACGTAAGTTCCTAAGGCTCCTCAGGTCCTCCCAGGGTGAGCAGCCTTTCTCCTTAGCTTTTGGGATGCCTGGAAATCACAGAGCAATCTTTTTGCAGGCAGGCTAAGCCAATCCCTTAAGTCTGATGGCTGTTGGAGGTACTTTTTGCTGTTTTAATGGAGGAGATTTTCTAATACTGGAATATAGGAGCTACTTGCCAGGGCACATACCATGGTGCCACACTGCTTGCACTGCTCCAACTCACAGTAAAGCCAGAGTAAGTGAAATGTAAGATTAAATCCATTAGTTGTCTGTTTCCAGCTCACGCTGGCTTTTGATATGAAGTGTTGTGATAAGAGAAAAGCTAGAAGGGGGATATGTTTTAATATCTTCACTTGACAGGTGGAGACCCCAGAGAGAGGGATCACACTGAGCCGAGCATGGTTCAAAGGCTGTAAGGAACAGACACCACCATGGTCTTGAGCAGGTTGATTCCTGCTTCCTGGAGTCCCCCTTTGTGAGTGTGCATGGATGTGTGTAAGGCTCACACAGCTGTCCCAAACCACACACCCCCACAAGCTCTGAGAAGGGTTCCCTGAATACTTTGCAAAGCTTTTGCTCCCAGAAGGGTGAAGAAAAAATGGGGGAGCTGGCTCAGCACCAAGATCTTTTTGTCCTTCCCCGGAGGACTCCCAAATGGAAAACACATTCATATTTCCACAACAGCTTCCCCTGCCACTTGCTGAAGTCATTGCTTCCAAAATAGATCATGGCTGGGTGTCCCCAGGCCCTGGCTGACTCATGGAGGAGGATGTGCTCTTTGGGGACACCAGTGGAAGGGGATGTTTCCGTTCCATACAGTGTTTATCTTTCAATCAAATGGGGATGACATCCTGAAGGACAGGTCAACACTGTGACCCTTTACACATTTCTCATCTCTCCAGTGTTCTCAACACATCCATGGAAAATACACAGACCTTCCCCTTAGCTCCTCAAGCTTGTCCTGCCTGGATCTGCACAATGCTCTGAGGCTCTTGCTCAATCTACACCCAGGATCTTTTTTGTGCCTTAAGAAACATCTTCTCCAAGCACGGGCTCCTACTTAGACACATCCATGAGCAATAGTTTGAAATTACATGTGAGAACTGATGTGCACTTCCAAATGTTCTCAGTGTGAGAGCATGGGGGGGAATGTGTGGCAGGGGGTGTGACCACAGGAGGGGACAGCGTGTGCCTGCACCTATGTCAGCACCACTGACAGTGAGCAAAAGTGCAAGAGAGACTGTGATGTGATGCTTCATGCAAGAGAGCGGGGCAGAAAGAAACAGAAGCACCTAGACTGATTAGAACAATGTTTATGTGTTTGTATCGCAGTGGGAAGGAAGGTCCTGCTGCCTGGGCTGACGGTGGCTGTTGACTCTGGATGCAGATGCTTTATGCACATGCAAATCCCTGTAGGAGTAACCACAATCCAGCTCCCCTCCTGAGATTACCATTTTTATCCTTCCTCTACTCTCATGGTTTCAAATAATCTAAACTAATATTTCTTTTTTCTCAGCTGTCTCTTTGCTTATCGTTTACACAATCCAATCCCCATTTATCTCCTCAGCGCACAGCCACAGTCACTCTTTCTCTTCCACACAGCACATGTGCTTCAACATTCAGGGTTACATGGACTATTACTGCAAAAAACATCCAGAGCACACAGCACTTAACTAATTGGCTAGTGATGGCAATGCTTCACTGAGATTGGACTCATGCCTCATGTAAATCCATCTTGCTAAGTCCTTTGGGCTTGGGTTTCTGATATTTCTCTGACCACTTTTCTCTGCTAGCCAGGGGAAGGCTGTGAGTGAGCAGAATGTATTCAGTGGTGGAAGAACAGAATGCCAAGAGGATTTTTAGCAAAGGATCTGCCTGGGTGTAGGTGTAAGTAGATCATGCTTGGAAGGCAGTAAATGCAAACTCTTTCATGGAAGCAGCCAGCAACCCCCAGCACGTAAACATGCCCAAGCCCTGAGCTCAGGCAGAGCCCTGGGAAGTGTGTATGTGCCTGTGTGAGCGTGCAGGAGCAGAGGTGTGAGTGTGGCAGGGAGGGCTTGGACACTGCACGCACGTGAGGCAGCCAAGAGAATGTGAGGAACCAGTGTGTGCGTGTGTAAGAGATAAAAACACGAGCTGGAATTCCTTCCTCTCCTTCCTCCCCATGTTTCTAATAACCTCCCATCCCTATCCATCATCGCCACATTCCTACACTCAAGGAGGCATAAATTAACTACTTTTGCAGTTCATGTCCAACTCCGTAGCTGCAGGCAGCAGACCTAACAGTTACCAGGTCAAAATAGCTTTCAGTTATTGCTTTGGACTAGGCTGACTCCCCCCTGCTTCGTTATCAGCCCAGACTATCTGCCCCAGCACAATCTGCGAGCACTGCTTACACTTCTCAAGGTTATGTGGGTCCCCTGACAGAGGACATCATGTCTGTCACATGGGCTCATGCCAGAGAGAGCCAAAGAGCCCAGCCTTTCCAGCACTGCCAAACTCACATTTCAAAGACATGAGTGCAGTCTTGGAAAGGGATCAAAGCCTTTCCAACTGTCATTAGAATATTTCCTTTATGCCTCTCTCTGTGAGTGCCAGCAACATATTTCATAAAATTCATTGGTTCGAGATGGTACCTCCAATATAAACCTGAATGGGGGAACTGTCAGGGCAAGTCTATGTGGAAAACAAAACAAAACCCAAAGCACAACAAAACACATGTAATTCCTGTAATGGAAAAAACATATGATGCTGTGAGCGTGCCTTGCTGGAGAAAGCCTAATGAGCCTATTAGTGCATCATAAAAGGTCTCCTTTGCTGGAATCTGTTTTAGACATAGAAATTCTATGGGCTGTTTAAGGCCATTTGGGACACCAAATCATATCAGGCAATGCTTACATTCCCACCCAGATCTTTTCATCGACTTATTTGTTCAATGCAGAGTTTTTCCCTCTGCTGCAGTGCAAAGAGCCCTCTTGAAACTGTTCTGTGCAGCAGCTCACCCTTGTCCAGTGAGCCCCAGCCCTCAGTCAGGGATACGGATCCCATGCACTGCTCCAGCTTCAGTCTAATGGAGTTTTTAGCTCACCCAGCAGTGTCTCTTGGTGGCCCTACCCATCACACAGCCCACCCCATCAGTCACCCAGCCATTATCCCCATGCCTGTCTCATCTGTCAAACCTGTTTCCTGTCCATTTGGGCTGTACCTCTTCCCCAGGTGACGAGGTGAAGCCCTTGGCCACCAGCCCCACCTTCCTGTGGGAGCCACAGCGAGGAGCTCCCTTTGCTGGACCTTAGCTCCACATCCAAACCCAGGCACAAACCCCTGTGCTGAGCCACAAACACATTTGGCAATGGCTCTTAAACTCTGCTGATATCACATTTCATCATATTAAATCTGGTTTTGGTGACTAGAGCTGAGCAGTTTTGTTGGGGGTTGGCAACTTTTCCTCCTTTTTTTTTTTCCACGTCAGAGAGTGGTTTCCCCAAGTTTCCCTGATGTGACTGGGCTGCAGCCTCTTGCACTCCTGGTTGTTTTTGCAAGGAACACGGAGTCTTCCAGACCTTATTGTGAGGAAATTTCCTATATTCTCTCTTTGCCTTTGGTTTGTTTTTTTGGTTTGTTTTTTTTTCCTTCAAAGACAAGTGTCACTTTACAGCAAGAAAACAAACTGGGTACTTAAGGGATTATTTGCAATATCCCATCCAAACACAGAGTAGGAACTTTGCTATCTGCTCACTATGGAGTAGATTATCTGCTCACTATGGCCTGGTGATTTTGTTAGGAACAGAAGGCACTACATTTCATCCTTAAAAGAAACCAAATCAACAACAACTGAAACCAACAGCACCTCCTGAATTGGGAAGCCAGTCTAAAAATATCTCAATTTTCAATACTGACATACAGTGTCCTGTCCTTTACCTACTGGGTCCAGCACATGGCAGGACAGAGTAAACCTGCTGGAATCACAGAACCCAGTGAATCACTCTTCTTCCCAAGACTCCTCGTTTCCACTCTCAGTAGTGCCAGCCCAGCCTAACCATGGTGCATGGTTTAGACAAAGAGAAAGTTTTTTTTGGACAGCCCTGGAGCACTCTCCATCAGCCTGTGACAGATCCAGGTGTGATTCCTGACATGGTGTGGCTGACAGGTCTCGGTGGTGTTCCCTGTGTCCCTCAGGTCTCATCCTGGCCCCAGGGTTCAGTGGAGCAGCAGTGACCACACTCAGTGTGGTCACCACGTGCCTGTCCTGCTTGTCCAACACACACAGAGTGCCCAAGGTTTCAGGGTGCAGTGTACACCTAGAGATTCTCAATATCTGCAGTGAAGAGCAAGAATATCCTTTTTGATATAAAGGATGTTCTTCCTGAAGATAGTGGCGAGAGCCATGACTGCAACAGCACTGAAAGCTGACCTTGAAATGGGGCCATTTGGCAGATGTGCACAGCTGTAATTCATCTTTTCCTCTTGTGATTTCTCAGTCCTGGATGGTTAGACAGCTAACTGCCCTTTTGGAGAGGCAATGTTGATGCCAGTGTGAGAGCTGCCTTTTGCCCTCTGTCGTAGAGTCACAGAAAAATGAGTGTGGAATGGATGTCCAGAGACCATGGCTGCCAGGCCTTCACCCCAAAGCTAGGGCATCTTTGTGTGTCACCAAGCAAATTTTTATTTAGCTCACTTAAAACCACACATGACAGAGACTATGTCACTGTCCCAGTAACCTGCAGCCCTTGTTTCAGTTCCTTTATGGTCAGAAAGTTTTTTGGGTTTTTTTTTTTTTTCCTTATCCCTAAAGGTCTACCTAAATCTTTTTTGCTCTGTTAGAAGAGTATTTGTGCCATTCAACCACTGACAGGGAGATTGGATTCCCTTCTGCTTTACCAAACCTAATACTTATTTGAAGGCCTATTATATCTCCTGTACACCATTTCATTCTTAGGCTAAAACCATCTTATTTCCTCAGCCTTTCTCACTGCTATTAAGACCTCTGCTTGTTTCTGATGCTCTTATCTGCACTCTCCACATCTTTCCCAAAGGCAGGTCATCAAGAGGGGACACAGCCTTCAAGCTGAGAGTTTATCAGTGCCATGTAACTGCTACATTTGTCCTGTCTGTCACCTCCAACCTGACACAAAGACACAGTAGAGATTTCAGACCTCCAAATATTTCTAACTTTTTTTTTTTTTTAAAGTAAAGCCTGAAGTGTTACAAGTCTATAAAAAACCCGTATAAAAAAAAGAAAAACTACAAACTCTCTTTAGCAGTGGACGTGCAATAAAGTCTACGTCTGACCTGATGTTAAAGATTTGACTTTGCTGGCAAATTCAATTTTGCTCCTCATTTCAGACGGATTGCCATAAATCATGTGCAGCAGGAAGCGTGCCTCATCTACACTGAATTTAGTGTTAATTTACAACACTGGAGTAAGCGTAGTAAAAGTCATGATAATTTATTGATAAAGGTATAAATCTTTCAGTGATTGGGACAGAGCCTGAAACAGAGCGGAACCAGAAAACTACAAGTGAGAGGCTTCAGGTCCCGGTTTAGATCCAGATCACTGCCTGTGTTCACACTGAAATCCAAGTGTGTAACTGTAATTCCAGCCACATCCAACCCAGGCAGTCGCTAGGTCATGTCCACAAGCATAAATTGCAAGCACTGTCAGCACATGCAGGCTTGGCAGCCCTGAAAGAATTTTGGTTTATCTGCTGTAGCAATATGTCCTCTACAGGCCCCGAATCTGATCTCCCGTTACAAGAGAGGAGAAATGTTCTGGCAAAAAAAAAAAAAAAATAA
>WAAG01061394.1:151431-196754 GCA_013390105.1 Tichodroma muraria
CGACAAGGATCCAAGAAAAGCCACTTAGGATAATTGTTCAAATGTAAATCCAGCTCCTTGGGCAGGTTTGTAGCCCCTGCTGAACTCTGTGTCACTCTCTGTGATGCTGTTAATGCATTCAGGTGAGCCTGCTAAACCTGGACCAGGGGTTTTCACAGCACTGACAGGTTTTACAGTTAAGACCGACCCCTAAGCAAGAAACAATGCAAAATAAAAGCCAAAGTGGCTATAAAACTGTGGGTGCTCATTGATCCCAGTTTCCCCTTTTCCAAACTGAATTAATTCTATCACTAGGATAGTGACTCAGGCTTTACTCACACAATTAAACAAATATGTAAAAAAAAAAAATGTAGAAGGAAAATAAGAGCTTTACTGTACAAAACATGGGAATCCTTTGAGTCTGGGTTTTCTTTATCCTGCAACAGAGACTGGGAGCACCCCCTTGATTGAAAGCAGAGAATTTTTAAAATTGTCAGGTCATCAATCTCATTCCATTTGCTTTGAAACCCAGGCTTTCCAGCAGGACAGTCCTAGAAACACACAGATTTCTACTGTAACAATAAATAGGACTGAGATAAATAAATAAAAACTATAGGACTGAGATTAAAAATCCCACCCGATACATAAAGGAAATTATTTGCTGTTAAGTTCTAAAATCAGTATTATCATCTTAGAACCCTAAGAGTGCACCCCTGCTCAGCCCTCTCTGACCTCATAAAAGACTTTCAATAAATGATACAGCTTTATTTCATGCAATCCCTTAACTCCTGGAGGTTGTTAATGCAGGATCTACTAAACAGGCTGAACCACAGCAACAGGTTGGAATAAATTCGATATCTGGACTACTCCAGACTTTGTGCTGGGTCCTCTCTTGGTTTGTTCATGTGAGTCTCCACTCTGAGCCAGCCCCTGCTCTCACTGCACACAAATATCAGCACTGACTGTGATGTATTTGCTCCAGTGTAAATCTAGAGTTAGAGCAAAATTTGGTTCTCAAAGTGCAGTTTCAGGTTCAAATCCAAAATCTCAAAGGAAACATCAGTTGAAACGACCAAATTTTGCCCAATTTCTGGCCAAGGCAACTTGCTTTTTAAAGGAGGGAGGCGGGTTTCCTCAGATCTCCACACGGATTCTCTCAAAGGTTTGTAAATCCTTGCCAAATCCTTCACAAACCTGGGCTCAGATTCAGAAATACAGTGAAAACAGATTTTTATTTTTTTTCCTCTTTTTTTTCCCCCGGCACTTTTGCTGCTGGTTCTGGCCAGGATAAGAAAGAGCAGAGGCTCAGGAAAAAAGATGATGCAAAATTTTTCAAACGTCAAACATGTTCTGTCTGAGCTCTGGGCAAAAATTTGGGACGACTGTTCATGTGCACAACATTATTTGTTTCTTCTCTCTCTTTATCCTTCCAGGCTTTACTACCCAGTTCTTACGCCCCACCTTTAGGTAACCTTTATGTAGGTTTAGAAAGAGTTGCAGTGCTACAGACCAGAAATATCTGATCACTGAGCCTTCTGCTTTTGCAGGGTCTACGTCCAAGAGTGGAGCAACTTTTGAGTTCCCTCGAGCAGCAAGAACTGAAAAGCCCCATTTCCTTGCATGACCATAACAAATTATTAAGCTACACAGAACTCCATAATATACTACAGAAAATAACCAACTGCACAGAACTAGGAAAAGATACACTGGCTGGCCAACTTGCAGGGAGAAAAAAAATAAAAAAGAAAACAAAGGGAAAGCCTTGGCAGAGAGAATTGTGATCTTACTGTACAATTAACTTCTGAGACAGTGAGTAGGATTAAAGGATGGAACATTTCATTTAAAACAGCAAAGCATTATGAAGCATATATGCACACTTCACAGGCCTTTGAAATCAGCAACACTGGCAGGTTTATTTGTTTTGATTGTCTCTTTCTTTCTTTTACTACTTTGGGAATTTTTTTTCCTCTTCTTTTCAAGACTAGAGCCAAATGACCCATGAGAAATGTACTGTAATTTGCCTCCTATCTATTCCTCATCTCCATCTGATATTCCCTCTGCCCTGGTTACCCTGATGTTTTTCCAGACTCTCCAGCCTGAACCATTGTAACAAGGAGAAAAGTCAAACCATAAAGAGAGAAGCGGCGTAAGGATATTTTCAGGAACCTGTTCTGTTAAAGCAGATTTCCTTTGCCACTTCATGAAAACCTCTTTTGGCTGCAGCCAACCTCATTCACGTACACAGGAGAATTTAAACCCGTAGAGGAAGGTGTATAAATTCCAGGCTATTTTAACCCTCAGTTGTGCTGCTTGGCACTTGCACACTGCTTCCCCTCTGGGCCTCAGAAAGCTTCCTAAACATGAAGAGAGAAATTCCATTCTGGTCAAAGCCCTGACACCAGCCCTGCGCTGCTCCAAACCCCGTCCACCCGCTGAAGTGATGCTGAAGCAGGACAAAACCCCTTGTGCTGGGCCTCCCCTCAAGAAATTTTACCATGAGTGAAGGAGTCATGGAAGAAGCAAACAGAATATTTTTCTTTGTCTTCTGAATGGGAAAACTGACAGCAAGGATTAGCCCCTCTATCCCTTGAGCCTGTATTCTCTGATAATATGGATCATCTTTCTTTTAAATAAGTGATGTCCTGTGTTGCCAATCCTTGAAGTTTTCTGCTGGTGGTCACCAATCATATTTTATGAGCCTTCACTCATATTTTACAATCTTCGGCTTGTATTTTACAATCTCAAAAAAAGTCCTGAAGGTCTGGTGCTCCACAGATGGAACATCAGCGCTCCCTACAATAAGCTGGTCCTTTCTGAATCCCTCAATTTCATCATTCCTGAAGACAAGGCAGCACATTAACTTCATAAACAGATTCTTGTGGAATCAGGCTCTGCTTTCAATGAGGGAGCAGCCACCCCTCTAATATTTGGCATCTACCACCTCTCAACCCAAAGCTTTCAAGAACAACCAACAGATATGGGTCCAAAACCGCTGCAAAACAGCTCAAGTAAGGGACATTTTGATTTCAATCAACCTGGGTTTTTTTTATGAAAACACCAGAGATCAGGAATGCAGCCTGCCATAATTCCCTTGAACAGGGGCAAGAGTTAGGTAGAGCCTCTGCAAGTTAGAGATCTAGAGGAAGCATGACTTTAAGACAGAATTTTCTTTAACTATGAGACTAACTCAGAGCAACTTCAAATATTAAAATTTTCTAAAAGTTTCTAATACTAACACTCAGCTCCAGCCTGTCTTCCTCATCTCCATCCTGGGTCAGGCTTGAGATCACATTTGCAGCCCGCCCAAACATCTGCCCTTGCTGGTGGGACCCGTGAGAGCCACAGTTGGAGTGACTTTGGTTTGGCACTTCAGGAACACTGGGAAACGCTTTACGTTCCCTCTGTAGAGCCCAGGAAAGCATGGAATTGCCCCATGGACACAGCCCTGTCCAGGGCTCCTGCTCCCTCTACCCTTGCAGTAGCAACCTTTTGAGGCTGGGATGGGTCAGGATCCTGGGTGGGCTCCGTGGGTCACGTACGTGGGAATATTTGGGATTTTTGGGAAGCAGCACACAGGCCTGGTTTGGGAGCCCCGTGGGGTGCTCGCAGTGCAATTACTGCTCCTGCAGAAGGGGACACGTGGCACTGTCCCTGCCAGTGCTGCTGGCACTTTAAGGGGCTGCTCCTTCAGCATCTTCCCTAATTACCACCCAGCAAAAAATGCAGGGTAAAAAAAGAATGGGATCAAATTCTTCTCTCCTTTCATCCCCCTTTTTGACACTAATCCTCCCTGCACATAAACCCCGTGCCACAAAGGGAGATATACATTGAGATTGGAATGAAGAGCAACTTGGAATCTGGCCGACAGCAACAAAAAAAAATAAAATAAAATCACATAAAATCACAAAGGACCTAGCATGTTTATTGCAGATCCTTCTGGAGTTGATGGGCCAAAATAACCACTCCAAATATGCAGCTTGCAAAACATCCCTTTTGCTTTGGAGATGCCGCTTCTTTTCTGTTTTCATTTTTACAACTCATGGACTTCCAAATCTCCTTTCTTAACCTCCTGGCAGGGTTGTGCATGAAGCAGGTCCTGATGCAGTGGGAAGATCATCAATGTTTAGGATGATCCAAATCTTCCTCTTTTCTGAGAAAAATGTAAAGATCTGATTCAAATGAGATGGTTGAATTTTCCTCTTATTTCATCTTATGCAGAAAAGTGTAGGAGACACCCAAGGGAGATCACAAAGAACACAGTCTGGTGATGGAGACTTCAGTTCAAGGAAACCAAGTGTCCTGGCAACAGAAGCCTCACATTTACAAGGTTAAGGAGAATTTTTTCTCCTGTCACAACAAAGGAATGATATTTCTTCCTATTTGGTTTCTAGGGAGTTGTTTCAGGGAATATTGACGGATCGTAACAATAAATCTTTATCTTCAGCTGTGAAGCCTTGAACACACTTTTTAAGGAAAAGAAAAAAATGGAATAGTCAGATGCAAAGGACTACTAAATATTATTAGATCTACAAAAGCTGGTTACTCTTGTTCTTTCCCAGCCATGAGTTTACAAGGAAATAGAAAATGTCAGTTGCTGAAACAGAAATTTTACATGAGAACATTTAGCTTTGAAGTTCCCAGAATCCATAGTCAATTGCCAGGTGATCTGGCAGAAACAACAACACACCTGCAGTGAAAATAGTTCAGAGTTGCAAAAAGATAATATTGTGGACAGTGTATTTCCTAAAGCCAACTATTTTTTTTCTTTTTTTAATTCTACTCTTACTCTCTAGGAAAACAGAAAGGAATGAATAAAAGAGCAGGAGAGAGATGTAGTAGATCATACCTTTGTCAAGAAGACTGCTGGGAAGCAAAACATGCCAACAGTGCCTGTAACAGACACCACAAACATAATGAACTCCTTGACATTGAATTCCTGCCCCTCATTTCTCTCTGCTGAGCCTGAGACAAGACGCAGGAGAAAAGATGCAAATGTGCCTCTTCCAAACACTCAAGAACTTTCAGAATTTCTGTTTTTTAAACCTGTGCAGGACCCGCAGCTCCTGCACAGATCCCTGTTTCACATTTGTGCTTCCCAGAGTGGACAGTTCCTGAACTGGGGGACGTAGCCTGCAGAAAATCAGCAGTGGGCAGCAGCCTCAGCCAGTGCCCGGGTTAGGAGCTGGATGGAAGGACGCTTGGATTTCCTCACATATGGATCTGCTAACGTGTGTACCAGAAAACAGGCACTATCAGCCCAAAACATAAGGCTGATTGTAAGCGTTCCCTGGGGGACACATTTCCCAAGACCCTGCTAAATTGGACTGGCAGCTTATGAAACGCACAGCTCTGATCCAACATGTAACTGTAAACTATAGGAAATCATACCCATACATTTGGCCTTCAGACACGAGTGCAGAAATTGCCTCTTTTGGCACCACAAGCCTGTGGATCCACGTGAATCAAACCCAGACCTCTCGCAGAGGGCTGTGAGAATGCAAAGATCTGTTCTCCACTGTCAAATGGTAGCACAGGAGGGGGAAAACACTGATTTTCCTTTATGGCAAATTTCTTTACCAACTTTTGCCCTGAGCATGACTGCTCTGGACGGGCCATGCAGTTTAATTTCCCCATAAATTTGCACTCTCTGTCACTGTATTTGGTCATCTCAGCCACACATCAGCTTGTGCTCTGGTTTGCTCCTGTAATTTATTGGTGTTGTGTCAGTAACCACTTCTACAGCACTTAAGATCTCGATGGCTACAAAACCAGCTCTGCAAAGGGTCCAGCAAAAACTGCAGGTTGTCATTTTTGTCCCTGCACACAGGCCCCGGATTACACAAACCCATATTTATAAAGCCTTTGTTAGCATGAGATGTCTTGCACCTCCCTGTCACAGGCAGAAGGGGACTGTTATGAATTCCCTCACTTCCACAACTCTGTGCCAGCTCGAGCGCTTTGCAAAACCTGACATCCCGGTTCAGGATTCAGTTATTCAGTTGGGGGAAGAGAGGGCATCCTGCAAGCACAACTGGATTACCTCCTCATGATGGTTTTATAAGTCAAAAACTAGAAATTCTTCAGGTATTGTTCCCAAGAGGATATAAAAAGAACTTTGTGTCTGATCAAGAAGAGAACAGTTAAAGGTTTGAGCCTGAATTAAGATATAATCACAGAGTCAATTAAGTTGAAAAAGAACTCTGAGGTCTTTAAGTCCAACCTGAGACCAAACACCACCTTGTCAACTACACCATGGCCCTAAATTCCACCTTCAGACTTTCCTTAAACACCTCCAGGCACGGTGACTCCACCATCTCCCTGGGCAGCTCATTCCAGTGTCTAATCACCCTTTATAAAAAGGACATTTTATAGCACAAACACGAGAATAAATCTATCCCCAAAAGTAAATCTGTCAGAAGAATTCTGAGTGTATGAGGAGGGAGCCAGGAACGTGCAGCCCTTTTCTGAATCAAACTGGATGCAGGGAGGGAAATCAAACGGCACAGATTTCTCCAGGCAAACTGGGAGAAACACTCTGATGTGTCTGACGGAAGCATTTTACTCTGTGTTTGGAAGTTTATCATGACCGATCAATTCTGGAGGAATTAGTGAGTGTGTTCTGGGTTTTGGCACTGACACAGTCGTGGTAAAAATGCTGGAGGCAAAAGGGAAGTGATTTTTATAATGCTGTGAACTGCTGCCATCAATCCTTACCCAGAACATTTCTCCTGCTTACTCCAGTGCAGCTCTGCTCTGTAGGAGCATTCCTCTGAGCTATCGCCCTTTGTCTCAGGAAGGCTCCCAGCCTCACTTGTGTTCTGGATGGGGAGACCGAAGCCAAAGACCAAGGTCTTTGGGAGTTCAACCTTTCTGTGGACTTCAAAGAGCTCGGGATATGCAGGCTTAGTCCAGAAAGCAGAACATCCATTTGGAACAACATTATGTACTTAAAAATAGGAAATGTTGAATGATTATTAAGGAACACAGCGTGATGGGGAAGCCTGATGCAAACTGTGAATGAATTTAGATTCCTGTTTTCAGTCTCTAAACTTGGTGCTGTAAACCCTAGTGGAAGGATCTACCTTTTCCCAGCAATTATAAAGGCTTTAATATTTAATTCCCTCAATCATGTCTGTACCTGCAGTGAAGAGGTGGCAGGAACCGTTCCCTAAGGAACTGAGAAACAACTACAAATAGCCAATGCTCATCCTCAGCTCCCAGTGCAGTAACAGTGACACCTCACATTTTGGGAGGAATCAGCATGAAGGCAAAATAAAACCTCTTAACCAGAAACGCCAAGCCCAAACATATTCAGGTGTTTTGAATAATATAAGTTTATGCAATTATGACTATTCCTCAGGCATGCCTGTGTTTGCCTCCAGATCCATTTTCAGGGATTGAGGACAGCAATAGAGCATCATCAAGCTCATGGAAAACAGGAGATCACAGAAAAATGTTGTTTTGTAATTCTTCTCAGCCAGTTGTGCAAACCTAAGCAGTTCAGATAGTTTGGAAATATTTCCATTCTCTCTCACACTTACGTGAACCAAACTAAGCTCTGGCTTTTCTGATGTCTACCCACATTCTCTAAATGAGTGTAGCACTCTTTATTTACTTGAAATTTGTCACCAGTTAATCTCTCCCTGTCTCTTTTTCAATTAAAAAAATCAAATTAAGTAATTAAGGAAACACAAAGCAAAGCTTTTCAAAGAGTAAAGGGGATTTTGATACCCCCACTCTCCCGATAGTCAATGGATGTTTTCTTGGCCTGGGAATATAACTCCCCATTGTGACTTTGGAAGGTGCACAAAAAATGTGCAGATGATTACAGTGATGGGTCTATTAATTGATATCATCTGGATTTTATGATATTTAATCAATGTCTGAGTTCTGACTTCAAAAGCAGCTTTAATTGTCTCACTCCTTTCTGCTCAATGCTCCCAGACCTGTCGTCTTCAATACACGAATATAATTTGTGAGCCTGAGTCTCATTGCATTGTATCATGGAAATTAGAAATGAATCAATAGACCGAGAGGCAAACTCCTGATCAGCTCCTTCCATCCACACAATGTGGAATTCTTCACATTTTACCCCTAATCCCACGTCTGATCAAAATGAAATGTCTCCAGGGTCAGGAATGCCTCCACTTCCTTTTGGTATTTAATCACATCTCAGAAAAGCTGATATTTCATGTCTATGTGTCTTATCTTCATCCTCTGTACACTTTGTGCTGAAAAAATAATTCAACAACATGTTTCATGTGATGGGGCAGATTCTTAATGGAGGAGAAATGCTGGCACGGCCCAAAGTTACAGACTAAATCCCCTTCTTGGCATATTCATTTTTACTGTGTCTTCTAGCATAATTTCAACATGGAATTTTCCTGACATAAATCCCACAGGTTTCCCTCTTCCCCTCCACACCATGCTGCGTAGCTCTGTGTTTTGGTAAATCTCATCTATTAATAGTTGCCCTCTGTGGCTATAAAAAAATACCTCAGTAGTCAAAAGGCAGCCCTTGCTAGGGAGCAGCTGCGGATGCCTGAACACACGCAGGACCCGGCATCACACAGCAAAGCCCTTTCTTGGCTCCGTGTCAGAGCAAACTGATTAAATATGGCCATGGAAAGCTAATGGAAAAGGAGCCCCTTCCCTGCAAGAGGGAGAGAGAGCCTGGCTCCAGCACTAGGCTGGAGAACATCAGGGTATTTCCATTTTCTCACTGACATTTTCCTTTTTTAACTCAGCAAACCCCCTCCCGTGTCTTCCTCACTTCACCCTTCTGCCAAGTCCCAATAAAATCCTGCACTTAAAGAAATAGGACAAAGACGTCATCGCAGAGAGTAGCAAAGGTTGCAGGGTAAATTTTAAGGTCTAGTCTACCTTTTTTCTGTTTGATTGATTTAACTGATTAAAGCATTTCTGCTCTTCCTGTGCTTTCAGCAGCATCCTGGGTAACTCAGGGGAAATTCAAACCAACCAGCTGTGATCTGTATTACAAAGTCGAGGCTGGAAATACAGCACAAGGATGTTGATGGGGCCATACTGGAGAGGGTGAAAGGAGAGGAATATTGTCTCCTGCTGAAGTGACAAAGTGCTTTTATGTGCTGGAATGAGAAATGCTCAGCTTAGCAAAGGATACAGGGGATTGCTCCTCCTCTCTGGTGCTGCAGGGTACCAGTCCCAGCGTGGAGCTGCTGGTGGGTGACAAAGGACCTGACTCCCTGCGTCAGGACTCGTCCCCAGATTTCAACTTGGATTTTCATTTGCATAACTAAAGCTCTTGAAAATCCCCAAGAACTTCTGAATTTCAGGGTTATGCATGCAAAATGAAGAATGCTACAGGAAAGGGGAAGGGAAGGGAAGGGAAGGGAAGGGAAGGGAAGGGAAGGGAAGAAAGAAGGAAGGAAAGAAAGAAGGAAAGAANNNAAGGGAAGGGAAGGGAAGGGAAGCCATACAGGAGCTCTCTACAGTCCCAGCACATGTGGCCTGAGGCCGAAGGAACTCACAAGCCCACTGCCACACAACTTCAGCACTTTGCCAATTTCTCTGTAGACATCTCACTAAGATAAATTCTCCTTGCAAAGCTGTTGGGAGTGATTTAAAAAAACAAGAGAGTCTTGAGTTGGGAAAACCGACTGCCACAGCTTCTTACTGAAGCCTGCAATTTATTGATGCAACAAGGTTACAGCATGAGAAGCAAATTTATTCTGTATTATCTACTGGCAATGTAGCTCCAAAGATGCATTTTGAGGCAGCAGAAAGAATTTTATTCTCCAAAAGCCTTGTAACTCAAGCCTGCTGAAGCTACCCTCACACAAATCAGCGATGACACATCTTTTCAACATCTAGGGCCAAAATTATTTTTAAAAGCATTGCAGGTAATTGCCACTGCTCTCATTCCAAACCACTGCTGTTTCCACTCTTTTACCATCACTGATGTAACCCAACAAGTGTCAACAGCAAACATGGGCTGCTTCTGCAATGACTGAATTAATGGAAACAGTACATTTAACAACAGCTCACCCCTATCAATGGCCATGGCTAGATCTTTAACTTTTTAAAGATCTGTTTAAATCTTTAACAATTTACAAGAGACGTTCTGTATTTCCAAGGTTTCTTATATACTATTCAAACATCTGGGCACCTTCTAAAATAATTGGTCTGTAGGGTGCGGATTTTATTGATCTTTTTCACTGGGGTGGATTGGCCACAAGAGTCTTTAAAACAATGGTAGGGAAAAAAGAAATGCTGAAGCTGGTTCTCCTGAAGAATTTCAGAAAGATCAAATCAGGCCAAACCCTCTAATTTTGTTTTCAGTGGGGTCCCTTTTTAGTAGGGGTCCTTCTAGCAGGGTCCCTCCTTTAAAAGAGAAAGGAAATTAAAAATGAAAAACAGCACTAGGGAGAAATTAAGCATGTACTTCAAACTTACACATGCCAGGAAATTTAGAGTTAAAGGTGAAACTCCACCTTAAAGAGTTCCATACAGGAGATATTTCAGTGAACAAACGTAACATGTTCTGAAATACAAAGACCCAGTAGGGTGCACTAGGTATGGAGTTTCAGCCTTCACTCCAAATTTCCTGGCTTTTGGGAGGTTTATTAGAGTTTCAAACCCCAAGCATTTAAGTACTCCAAGAAGTTTCCTCAGTGCAGCTCACCCTGATCCTTTTGGAAGCTGAGAGCAAGCACTCTGATGGTGTAGCCACCCATCCATTATTAATGAACCTGAAAACAACTTCTTGCAAATTTATGGTAATTTGGAGTGCTGAAATCACATGCAAACTAGGTAGTCTCAGTTGAGTTACCCTGAGAAACTTCAAAATTGCAAATCTACTCTGAACCAAACAGAAGGACAGGATTTCATTGACCCCAGCAGAGCACATGCTCCTAATCTTCCTCCACAGTATGTGGGTCCCGGATCTCTGTGCCAGCCAGGGCTGCAGTGGAGCAATCAAACAATTGCTTCTGACAGCAGTGGTTTGTATTCCTGGTCTAAGCACTCTGCCATGTTATGGGGTGGGGATATATCCATCCTCCTTCTCAATGAATCTGGCTCTAAGGGAGGAGACATGACTGTGGCTATCAGCATCACACTGTTTTACAGCACAGCTTTCACGAACACGATGCAAATATTAAAGTGGTTCCTGCATATCTCAGTAGCCCTGACAGGTCTGTTTGAGGCTCCTGTCACTTCGTCTCCTCAGAGTTTACAGAAATTATGATCAGCATCTCTCTGAAGCCCCTCCATCCTTCTCAAATCACCCACAAGCAAAGCTTAAGGAGTATGTGATGATTCCAGTGGGTGTCTTGACCTACATCTAATGGAGAAGACATCCCATACAGTGTGAAAATGGCCTCACCAGTCGCTCTGCACAAGCGTGTCTTCGTGGTGGGCAGGTACAAAAGTAATGGGACAGCTCCACACTCTCCTGATCCTGGGGTGTTTGGGGGACAATTAATTCACTTCAGTTAAGAGAAGTCAAACCAAGACATCCACTCAGTTTCCCCAGCCCCCTGCAAGAAAAAGCCCAACTGAAGTAGTTTGCCTAAGTGCAGCAATCCACGAGAGAGGCAAAGTCAAACGAGCCCTGTTCGTGGGTGCTGTAAATGGAACACAGTGGAGGTGCCTGCTCTGTATTCCCCCAAGGGGCAGATATTGCTTGCAAGAATTGGGCTTAAACCCCTATCAGCAAAGAAGCCTGAGGGATAGAATGGGAGTTGCAAATGTAGGCATTGCACCTGGTTAAGCTTGCCACTTATACTACGTGAACTATGTACGTGCATCTATGTATGCATATATACTGAGCATCTTTTTCAGTGTGAAGAACTATATTCTATGCATCTATACTATACTGTGCATCTTTTTCAGTGTGAAGGATGCACCCTCCTGAATTTACACAGGAGGCTCAGCTGCCATTAATTAAAAACACAGACGTCACCCCACAACCAGAGTGAAGAGAGGCTGCACACAAACAGCCATGGGAGAAAACCAGGAGGATTAATGCAAGGCCCCACAGCACTTGAAGAAGGCCTGTTGGACATGATCAAACTGTGGGTCTGTGTGAGAGACTGTACAATTTGAACTGATCAGCAAAGAGAATAAACCAGTTCATACACATGGCCACACTGCATATTGTGGGAAGGGATGAGCTCCACCTCATTTGCTTAACCAGAGGCTGGTAAAGTGTTTCTGGAAAGCAGCTGATCCTAGAGGATGTGGTGCTGCCCAGCAGCAAGGGGCAAATTCAATCCCTGTCAAATCTGCAGACTCTGCACTTGCAAATCTTCCACGTGAGGTTTCAGAGACAAACGGGTCTGCATCAGCACTGGGGGTATAATAATACTTTAATCTGCTGTCTCCCACAAGGATTCTTAATGATCTCTGATAGTTTACTCCATAGAATTTATAGACCCCCTTCATCCCAAGCACCCTGCAGTTTGACCAGACAGTGATCTTTTTTCCTTAATGGATAACATCCATGAAAGAAACCATGAGTTCTATGAGTCTTGGGGAAAAAATGTTTCTTGAAAAAAGCTGTTGGAAAAGTTGACTGTGGGTCAAGCTAAATCGAGCAAACTCCTACTGTTTCTAGGGTGTGCAATCGTATAGAAATAGTTTCTTTAGCACCGCAGTCCTGTCTGTATCAGAATTCAATACTAGACTTATAAATGTCAGTTGCTAGCATGGGAACAGATGCAACTCCTCCCAGCTGATTAACATCCCTGACATCTGGAACAGAGGACAGAATAAACAGAGAGAACAGAGGATTTCCTGTTGGGACTTGGCTTTTGGGTGACAACTACCAAGATACAGCAGCTCTGTCCTTGACAGCATTACTCTTCGCCTTCTAAACAGCCCTGGAGCTGCTAATTAAAGAACTGGACATTTAACACTGAATCCCTAGACAAAAACTCAGGTATTTGCTATATGTCTGTCTGATACCTGTGTGAATGCAGGAATCCTTGATGTCAAGAGCTGCACAATGGTCTCTTCGAGGCAGGGGATTAAGTTCTCAAGCTCCCGGAACTGAAGAGCTTTGAAGAATTTCTTCTGTTCTTTTTAGTGTTTAGGATTAAGTGGAAATTAGTGCTTTATTGGGAATCAAGGAGTGTTTCTTACAACTCTAGCTCCTGGAAAAGGGCATTCAGTGTGCCTCCCTCCTCCAGAGTAAGCTGACCATATTTTTCAAGTACATCTCATGAAGAGATTTCCAGCAGAAGAGAAGGAAAAGAGGTTGATCTGATACTCCATGGAAGAGCCCTGAAGTGCAGCTCAGTCACCTGTCTGAGGCTGCCCTGGCCTATGGATTAGCCACCACCTCCTCCTCCTGATGCTTTGGCCCAGATGCCCTAGCCCAGTGTGCTCACACACAGTTCTGTCACTCCCACTGCTGCTCAAAACCACTATGGAAAAATCCTAGAAATGGGTCAGGCATGTATTTTAAGTCTAATTTATGTATGCCTGGAATGTGCCAGTGCCCTCAACCCTGAGCGAGCTGGTGTGACACGATATGAACAGAGCTGAACTGTCCAACACATGTGCTAGAAAAGGACACACGAGGGTGGGATCAGCAGGACACTGGGCTCCAACTCTCAGGGAGGGCTGGAACTGGGTGATCTTTAAGGTTCCTTCCAACCCAAATCATTCTGTGATTCTATGATTCCTTGGTTTGATGCCAAACTGAGTTTGCTGCAAATGGATCAGAGCTTGTACAGCTCATCCTGCCCCTCGTTTAGGCAGAAATGAAGGGCTGTGAGCCTCTGGGGCACACATGTGGATGTTGAGAAAGTCTATCCCCAGGACAGTTATTCTGGGGGGATTTCCAGCAAGTATTTGGTAGGCCATATGGATCGAGGGAGTTTGAAGAGACTCCAGTACTTTTACTGCTTGAGGAATTTCATCAGAGTTTTCCTAAGAAGGCACCGAGGGGAATGCTTCCTTATCTGTCCATGAAATCCTGTGGTGAAGCCTGATGTGCAAGCCCAATATTACATAAAAGGAACATCTCAGTTAACCATAGGATGGTGCAAGAACTCACCACATCAAATAGCATTTACCGAGCATGGTTTCCTATGATCCCTTGCTGCTCCTTTCAAGTTCTTTGAAAAGCAGCCATGGTAGGTGTCATGAGCTCAAAGTCTTCCCTGTTTTGTAACCAGCAATATACCAAATAACACAAAGAATGAGTCTTTCTGGCAAGGGTGTTTATTCTTGCTCCTTCCCTTTGTATTGGGCCAGACTGTATGATCTTAGCATGTTCTAATTTCCCGGAATTGCAGAAAAGCAGAACAATATTTGTAAACCTTCTGCTGGGACAAAATACATTTTGTCCCACTCTCATGAAATTAATAAAAAGAAGTGAGGCAGATATTCTTGGATAAAGCCTGCTGTGTGGCTAATGATAACCAGTCCTTTGGTTTTTTCCCTGCAGGCTATTAAAAAAGAGGAGAGATGATCTAGTTGGTACCACAATGTTTACAGCTTTTCTGCTGAGCAGCTCTGAGAGCAGAGTCCCCATTCTTACTGCTGTCCCTCTGACAAACTTAAACGTACTTAAATCTCTGCCACCTCACTATGGCACGGAACACCAGCTTTTTGGAGTTAAATATTTTTGGAGAGGTGCCACAAAGACAGGCAGGAAAAAGAAAAGGAAAAGAAACCAACCAGCTGTGCTGCTGGGATCAGCTCTGAATGCACAGTTGCACCACCACAGTGACTGAATGACACCATCAAAGCACCTGAGCCCTTTGTCCAAGGTGTCCAAAAGGATCACAAGAAAATTGTAACATAGATCAGAGGTGTCTTGGAATTTTTCCAGTGGTATCACTTAGTCACAAAGCACCCACAATGTTTTTTGTATCAAGGCTCAGAGCAACTCTATCCCAGGATGGAGCTTCATGGACTGGGACTCATAATCAGAAGAAGGAAAGTGGCTGGGAACAGATACGTCATCTTTTGGGGATAAAGAGGCGCTGAGGAGGGTTCCTGTTTATTACAGCATTAATCAAGCATTAGCACATTTTGGTTGGTTCCAGAGGACAGAAGTATTTCATGAATAAGCTCTGCTTGGTTAACAGCTGGCTGCAACTGCTGACACTGAGGGTGTTCAAGGAACAAAGCCCAGTACCAAGAAGACTCTGAAAAATACTTATAAAGTTCTTATATATTGGTTCCACTTCATCTTTCTTTCTTCCCTCCCTCTCCTCACCAAATTGAAGGATCTTTCCCCTTTCTTCTGCTATTGTGGGACTGAACTTCGGCAGAGGAAATACCTGAAATGAGATGTGAGTTCTCCATGGCTGCAATGTCTTCCCTGCTGCGGTTCAAGGTCTGCACTAGAGGGGACTGAGGACTCTTGGCCAATGAAAGCGATGACAAGAGGGGCTGGGGATGCAAAATGGGCCCAGATGTTGCCAACCAGATTTTGACTTTGTCACTAATTGACATGGAAATCTCTCTCTCTCAGGGGATGATGCTGACAGCAATACCAAAGCCAAACACAGGGTTTGAATCTTTACCCCTGCAGTCAGAAAAGGCTTTGCTGCCAAAATCACTGCTCTAAACTGTATTTATTAACCTAAATAACCAAAGCAGTGTAAGTCAGGCTTACAAACTCCAGTGGTACATCCACAGACCTGACTGCTCTATTTTGCCTTACTGAGTACACGCACCCATCATAGCAGGGAGTTTGAGCTCAGCCAAAGCACATCAGCCACCAGATAAAGGCTCTGAAGACATGGAATTTCTCCCACTGCCTTCTGTGGTTTCATTGCCCATGATCAATTCTACACTGCAATGTCTGTGCAAAGATAAATAAATTAAATCTACTGTTACAAAAAAACCCCCAAAACCAACCAACAAACAAACAAACAAAAAAACCCAAACTTTGGAGTATCTCTGGATTTTCTGAGGCTCTAGGCTGTGGGAGGATCTTCAGGCCTTCCTCACTATTTCAGGTCAAGAGAGGTTTTTCTCAAGTCAAAATGAATCTGTGAGCTCAAGGCCATGAGATGTAAGTCCTTCAGACAAGCTCAGCCAGGTCTCCAAAATGAACACAAAACTGTGCCTGGAAAGCAACTACATGGTGCTAAGGTAACTTCAAATTTTGCAACTCAGTGCCTTGCTTGGACTTGTGCAAGCACAGCCTGCGCAGAAAAAAGGCTTCATTTGAAATAGCAACATTTCTATACTTCAGAATAACGTTATGACATGGTGTCATCACGACACATGGCCTAAAATCTGTCTATTTACTATGAAGTATCATTTACAAGGTTTTCTTTTGTTTCATTTTATATGGGCGTTATGCTGGTCACAGAACAAGTAAAAAAAGGGTACTGTAAGAATAAAAATGATGTACTTTTTTTCCCTAAAAACTGTACTAGTTGCTGTAATTAACACCTCGAGTTCTCAGAATTACAGTGTTAAAACAATCCAATTTGCATTATGCCTTTGATGATATTTGCTTAGTTGAGTTCCTCTCCATTTGAACAGTATGAAAAATTGGTACTTTTTCTTTCAATGTTTTCAAGCATTAATATTTAAAGTATTTCCTCATTTGAGCTTTGTTCACTGGTAAGTGACTGAAGTCAAACTGAGCTAGAAGGATTTTTTAAACAACAATCTCGCTGGAGTGAGAAAAAAAAAGTTTTTTGTTTCCAACTTAATTATGTGTATTTAAAGCTCCAGTAGAGCTGATAATGTTGTTTAAAAACTTCTCTCTATTAAGGAAGTTATAAATACAGCCTGAATTGCTGCAATACTTTCCTTCTTAACCTGAACTTCAGTGTTGGGTGTTCTTTTTAGAAGTTTTCCCCCTATGGCTCCATGAATTGCCCCAAAAAACCTGTAACATGGAATGCAGAAGACAGAATTTCAGCTTCAATATTCATCTTTTCTGTGCCTATACTTCTAACTCATCCACAAGAAACACCTTATTACTTAAACACACCAACTTGTCTGAATTTGGAGTAATTGTAGGTACGTGGTACCTAACGGATGCAAGTTATTTGACCATGCCACTCCTCAAACTGCAGCCCTTAGCTGAGGAGATGAGGATTTTATGAGCTCCCATCTACCCACAGAAATCTGCCCCACAGTGAAGTGGCATTACCCCTGTTTTCATTTATATGTAGAAAGGGGCAGAGAAGAGTTTCATCACCCACCCAGAGTGGGCAACAGGAACCTGGCACCCACCTCCCTCCTCACAATCCCCAGACTCAGCTGCCTCTCCAGGGCAGTGCCCACAGAGAGCTGTACACATCAGTAAGGGTATGGAATTACCTACCTACCTTCAAAGAAGTGCTACAGAATTAAAGTCTACCTAAGAGTATTCATGTTCTGTTTCATGCCTGAGGGCCTTTTCCTTCTCCAAATACACATGAGTTTTCTGTGACATCCAATCCCCACTCCTCAGAGTCTGGAGTTAAAATAAACTCTGCACTGTTACAATATGCTGCTCATAGCCAACAGCTAATGGGTCTCTGAAAATTGGCTGCTTCAGTCTTTAGCACAGGCTTTCCTTAGCCTGGCTGGAGAATACCAATTCAGGGGTAAGACACTGCTGAGACCATTACTGAGATTGCATTTGGAGAACTGCAGTGTGAGCCAAATACTGAGAAAAAGATAAATTCATTAAACTCCAAAGCCCATAATAGCGTCAATGAAAGGGTTCAACAGCCAGCAGGGTGATCGATACCTAAACAGATATTCATCAATATGATCATAAAAAGAAATTGCCTACCTGTAAGGAGAATATGGGTCAAAGCAGGTCTTGGTGACTTCTGTTATCTCTGGGTTGCAGCACTCCCCCCCATCGAAGTTGTACCTCTCGTAATTACAATCCATGTCACACACCCCGTTCTGCTTCTTCTTGTTGAAGAGCGTGTGCCGGACGTGCCGGCAGTCCCCGCCGTCGTACCCCGTCAGGGTGTGGTTGCACTCGGGGTCACAGTTCTCATCCCCAATCTTGCTGATGTCGCAGTTGGCCAGGATGAGCCGGTGGCGAAGGGAAGAATTCTTCACCTCCAGCACCTCCAGCTCCCAGGTGATGTTATAGCGGCTGAAAGCCTCGTTCAGGTGCTGGTGCTGGAACTCGATCTGCTGCTGGCTGACGGTGGGGTTCTGATGTTTGTCGTCGTACAGATTCACCACGCGGTAGCGCACGGTTTTGTTGCGGCGGAACCTGGGCAGCTTGTTGTAGCTGGCGATGACGTCCGTGTTGTCACACACCGTCTGTCCGCAGAGGGGAGGGTCCAGGCTGGTGTCCAGCAAATAGCCGTGGTGGTAGCTGAACTTGGTCTGAGGGCTGCTGCCATCCTTCATGGGAGACCAGGTGCTTTTCACATTCAGTAAACTGTCTTGAAGAACGAGCTGAGGTAGGGGCGTGTCGTGCCTGTGAATCGCCTGCTCCATGTCCAACAAGATCTCCTTTTGAGACCGGGCTGTCCTCCAGAGGCTGAAGTGCTCCACGTAACCCCGATAGTTCTGGTTCAGGGCATTTCCTCCCAGCATGAGCACCTTGCACTTCAAGGTCAGCAGACTGAAGATGCTGCCCACTTGCTCTGCGCTTGTGGCCACCTGGGCACCGTTCACGTAGAGTCTCATCAGGCGCCCGTCGTAGGTGGCAGCCAGGTGCACCCACTGGTTGGGGAGGTAGCTGCGATGTGCTGCAATGGTGGTGACTTTGCGAGCACGGTCCGTCTTCAGCGAGAAGAAATAGCGGGGGTCTCTGTTCCCCTGGTCGCTGACGGTGTTAATCCCCAGGACCCAGCCTCGGTCACGGGAGGTGTAAGAACATTTGTCATACAGTCCTATGTGCCCCCAAAAGAGAAATAGGAATAAATAAGGATGACAGAATGAAGGCGTCGGTCTTTAAATTGTGTAAATATATCTCTCTAAATGTATATACACACACTCACCTACATCTGTTGCATAGTTAGTGCACAAGGAAGACTTTAAATCATCCAGAGCACCATTGTGGGAGGTCATGTCAAGACTTCCTATTAAAGGTAAAGATTTGCCAGCGGCGTGTACAAATGAGATTCCCTTTTCCTGACCAAAGCCCAAAACTTCCCTGCAAATTCCTATCAGCAAAACATCGAACCGTGCATTTGGTTCTTCCCTTCCCTTCCCTTCCCTTCCCTTCCCTCAAGCCATTCATAAGTGGTTGAAAACAAAAACACTCTTGAGAACCAATCCCTGTTGATGTCACTCATCCCTCATATCCCCGAGCCTTGCATCGAATAAGGTCCAGAAGTGAAATAAATATAAAATCTAAATTCTGCACACTTTGAGAAACACTGAGTAGCTTCAGTCACCTTGCTAAGTTCAAACACGCGAATCCTACCGAGACCGAATGGGACGCGTTCGTGCTGCCTTCAAAGTCACACCCAATAAAACCCAGTAAGCAGGTGGCGTACACTGGCACATACCACACTGGGAAAGGACAAGAACTACACACAGATGGACGTCCACAGAAAGATGAACATTCAGAAAGATCCCTGCCCCCTCACAGGCACACCTCCTAGAAGCTCCGTGCACCATGGAAAGATTTCTCTCACGGAGTGTAGATCCGTACTCAGAGCTCTCTCACCCAGCCCTCAGGCAGCTCCAAACAGCAGACAGAGCCCGCTCCTCCCCAGCCTGGGACACAAGGCTCAGTGAGTTAAAGACAGACATTTCCATCCTTCAGTTCTCAAAGGCCAAGGGCTGCAGGGACACCCCTCACCAAAAACAAAATCATTGGAGCTTTCAGCACCAAATGGCCTTTCTACTATCAGCACACAGAAAACAATCCTTCCCCAGAGCCTCCACTTGCAAAAGCCTAAAGGAAAATCATAAATCTCTGACAGTTCAGTCCTCACGAAAAGACTAAATATCCCCTTACCTCACCCCTGCACCCTCACCCTCCCCTCACTACAACCAAATAACATCTTCTGCTTCTGACTAAGTTGCTCAAGAGCCATCTGTTAACAATCACTCATTAACAGTGCAGTCTTGTCTAGTATCAACAGAGCAAAGGTTACAGGAGCATTCACTGTATTTTTCCTCCCCTCTCCCAGCACCCACCTTCCCCCCTTCTCCTCACACCCTGCCCCTCTCCACCTCTTCCCCCTGTAAAAAAAACCTCTTCTGATGGGAAAGTTAAAAACATTTAAACGGGCCTTTTTTCTGCACGCTGATATTTTGCTAGGGATTCTGAGCTCCCCCTTTTCCTGTTTCCTTTGGAAGAGAGATCCCAGAGTTCGGAAGGTAATGTGTTTATTCATCTGTAGGGTGCACTCAGTTCAAAACCTTTTCAAGACCAGCTTCTGGTTTATACTGCTACTTCTGATCACGAGAAAAGAGAGGAGGAGAACCGGGCAAGGAAAAAACAAATGTGCTAAAAAATAAAAGACATTTGCTGGGATGGATATTTACCCGAGGAACTTGTGATACGAGAGCCAAAGCTACCAATAACCTTCTGGAGTCTGTTTTTGAAGTGTTTTTTTTTAAGTTTTTCTTTATGAAATAAATACTTTTACAAAGCATTCATTTTCAGATGGATGAGAGCCCATAAAAGTCTGTGTTTTTATGCATCTCAAATGAAGGTATTGTCCAATGACAGTGGGTGGATAATACTGCAATGAATAAGAAGACAGCTGGCAAGACAAGTCCCTCTCCCAAATAAGTCATAAAAATCTCAGCTTATTGTAATAGGACCATTAGAGCTGATCAGGCATTTTGTAAGAGAGTTTTTGCCTGCCAGGAAATGCCAGCATGGTGAGAGAAGAAAAAGTGATGCAGAAATGGGCTTGTCCCAACAAATCCCTCTGAGAATCTGCAAGTCTTCAACATGGCCATGGGAACCCCAGGGACTCCCTGGGCTGTTTTGGCTGAGGCACAGAAGGACAACTCACCCCTGCCACAATCCCTACCATCTCCAGTCTCCTTTGCCACCCAGTGACCAATTCCTCCAGGTCCGTGAACAAAAAGCAGCTGCACACACCTAAGCTGCTCCACCAGGTTCTTCAGGCATCCAAGATTCCCACGGCTGGATGGACAGCTGGAAGTCCTGGAACAGGTCTCCAGTTCCAGGAAAGTCCACCACACGGTTTTTAAGGACCAGTAATTTTGCTCTTTACGCTGACCGGGGCTAGAAATATTCCCCCAAAGAATGTATAAATTATTGTGGGATGGAAATCCAGTTTCCCAGGCAGCATTTAAAGAACATCTTCCTCTCTCTGAAGTGCTGCATGATGCTGGTGATTGACCTCAGCTGAGCATGAGGAACTGCTGGAGCAATACTACAGAATAGTAGCAATCCTCCCTTGCCTTTGAGCCTTTATACCCTGAAGTGATGCAACGTGTCTTGAGCTGGGCTCAAATAGCTGCCATCAATTCAAGATTTACAGGGAGCCAAAGGAGGACAGGAAAAGAAGAAATCCAGTGACAACAGGGACACCACTGAACACACCAGTATGAAAGCTACTGTAGTAAAACACTCCACTATTCCAGTTCCTTGCATTTTCTAGTTTAGGGCAAAGGTCATTACTGAATCCTTACGCCACGTACAATATTCTTTTCTCAAACTTTTACTATTGCAGACATCCAACTCTTGATGAAAAGATGGACTGAGCACAAGCCTTTCAGCAGCAAGAGCTGTTTTATTCATAAGAGAAAGGAAAAATGTAAAAAAAGGGACAAGAAGCCCACACTCCCTTGCAAGTTGTACCAGTTCCTTATGACCCTCTTTTGCTTGAACGCTTCACCTATTTTCCCAGTCCATCCCTTTACTTTTGGCTTTGGATTGAGGATCCTCCGGCTTAGGGAGTGTCACTTTTCCGTTTTGTCCCCAGCACAATGAAACTAATTTCAGCTGGGACACTGGATGTCATAATAAAAGAATTTATTACTTCTTCTATGACAATTAATAAGGGCAAAGCCATTGGAAAAGGGGCATGTGAAATAATTGCCAGAACTTCTGAAAACTGAATAATTTTATGTTTTCACAATTTATTTCAATTTAGTAAAATGTTCCATAGCTGTGAGTTATTTCTCAGACATAATTAACATTTTAAACAAGAAGAGGCCTCTTTTACCCCAAACAAGGCTGGTTTTGAGCAAAATCACCCCACATAATGGTTGACACTCCAAATTTCAAGTCAGCTGTGACCAAAACCAACATTTACATGAAAAATGTACAGAATTTAAATTCTCATTTACACTGAGAATTCTTTACAATAATGCGGTAAAGGACATTTTTAGCTACTTAATATCTCTTTACCAACCAGAGAGGCCTCATGGTAAATGAGACACAGCCAATGACTGAAAAACCACAATTTGGCGAATGTGCCTGAAGTCTCTGAGCCAAGAAATGGTGTGAAATAAAACTGATGTTTGTTTTCCCCACAGCAATTAGATTAAAAAAATATGTACAAGTTTCATACAGCAGCAAACAGTTTTCTTCACTTCTGCTTGCCCTGAGTTGCTAGAAAGGGATGGAGCTCCAGCTGAGGAGAACACTGACAGCCCTTCTTACTCCTTAGTCTGAACAATTTTTTTTCCTTCTAAAGCTCTTGTTCCTGAAGCCCAAGGGATTGAAATGAAATTTTATATTTAATTAAAAAAAAAAAAAAAGAAGAGATGTGCTAGCTGAGCTTTCCAGCAAGAGGCACTGGAAGTCTCCCTTCCCCACAAAGGAGTGAGTCACTTCTCAGAGGACTCTGGAGAAGTGCAGGAACAGAGGAACATGCCACATTCCCTTATGCTTGGCCAGAGACAGACTTCAGTGGCCCATGAGGCTTCTTCCAGTCCTATGATGTTTGTCCCTTATAGGAAAAGTAAATTCCTAGGCATCAAAAGAGTGGGAAGAGCTGGATAATTCAACTCCAGCGGCTCAAAGCCAAAAGCCAAACATGGAAAATGAAAAAGACAGTCTCCCTCTTTTCTTTTACAAGCAAAATCACAGTTCTTTGGCTACTAAATCACAATAGCTCCACCATCACTGTCCATCTGACTTTTTCCAGGATCCCCTAACCAATGCCAGCATTTATGACCCACTTTGTTTTTCAGGACTTTTCTGGGGACTTCAGTAGAACCACATCCTTATGTGGGCTCTGTGCACTGGGCAGGGTTTGGCAGCAGGAGCACAGCATGGAACATCAGCTGCTGAACTCGTGGGACACAGCCCTGGGTGAGGAAAGCAGGCATTGCTGTAACTGGGATGCGAGCAGAGGAACAGGAACTCACAGCTGGAGGCTGCTGGAGCCAGAAGCAGCCCTCTGTGGGCAGAGTTTGACAGAAGAGAGGCTGGAGTAGCCCATATGAGCTGCTGTAACCCACTGTAATGTTATAAATAACATCCTCCAGGGCCTCCTTCCCTCACTTCAGAGCCATTTCTTATGTCTGGATAACAGCAATCTTTGCAGCAACCAACCCAGCCATAGAATGAGCTAAGAATTTCATTCTTCAAGCAGGAAAAGTTTCCTCGCTTTGCTGAGCAATGGGAAGTGGGGGGGAGAGGGAGAGGGGGGGAAGGCAAAAGTAAAAGTAAAAAAACCCCTTGTTACGGTTTCGTTGCCAGGAGGGCAAGGTGGGGGAAGGGGGAGGGGGAGGTCAGTTTGACTTTGAACACATCAGGCGCTGCGGAGCCGTCAGAGCCACGCGAGGCAGAACGGAAAACAGCGCCCTGCACTTCTGAAAGTTGGCCGTGCCTGTTTAGCTGGGAGACTCCAACCAGAGGTGACAGGACTCAGTTATGAAAGGGGAATTTAGGTCAACAATCAAAGCTGCAGTCAGGGGGCCCAAGAACAGGGAGCTAAAGGTTGGGGCTGTTTTTTTCTTTAGCATGCTTTAATCGTTTAGTATCAAAGCGCAGAAGAACGCTTGAAAGAGCAAATATTCTACAGGAACCTATAGAAAGCTTTTATCTGTCCAGAGGAAAATAATTAAAACCGACAGATTTGGGTTAAGTATCCCCATGTTCCATGCAATTGGATAAGTCAGTGAAGATCCACTGGAGCAGTTCTTGAGTTCTGCACTGGATATTTCATGGTATGACGTTGAACCCAATATAGTTTTACAAAGGGGAGAAATAATCTCTCCTTCCCTTTGCTGTGCTTCCCCCAGCCCCACTTCCTTCCACAGTAGTTAAATAATTCAAGGTCCAGAGTACTTAAGGCAACATCTCTGTCTATACCATTTCCAACAGAGCTAAGAGGCCTCCTGAGGTCACCCCCTGAGACAAGGAGTGGTTCAAGAAAACCACCTAAGGCTTGCTCAGGTGGCAATGTACTACTTAAAGAGCAAAAAGGGGATGTTTGCTGCTGCTATCAATCTAGCTGAATTCACCGCAGATTTTATCCTTTACAAGCTATGCCAAAGGATTCAGATCTGAGAGAGAAGGACAGAGTTCTTTTTGTTCTGCCATGAAACACAAGAACTTCATCGTGTAGAAATACAGAGCCTAATACAGCCATGCCTAATTAACATTGAGAATTTAGCCCAAGGCTCTTTAAAATCAAAATCTTTATATCAGTGTAATTTAGCATCAAATTAAGCATACATTGTGTACTGTTTCTCAAATTCCCAGTCACTCATTTGCTCAATGAGATACCTTGAAGTCTGAAAACAGTGAGGTGAGAATAACTACAACAGCAAGACATGAATTTATAGCGGCTGGTTAGTTATGAACATTACATAAATCCTTCCCTGTTGATAACAAAATCATGTGGGCTGCAAGAGAGCAGCCACTGGCATGGACAATCATATTAGTGACACTCCAGTGAGCCTATTGTGGGAATACACCCGCTAACAGTATAGAAGAGCTTACTGCAAATACATCTGGTAGGCTGGGCTTAGTGAGAAATTACAGATTGTGAGGGTTTTGAGGTGTAAGTGAACACACGGCACTGTAACCACAGGGCAGAGAAGGAGCTGGCTGAGTCCTCGCAGTGTTATAACAGGGCCAGCACAGGGATGGGTATGGCTTTTCCAAAGGCTCCTTCATCTACAGCCTCCGTGTAAACAAGGGGTAGTGGGAAGGTTTGTTCCTTATCTAGATCTCCTTAAGCATTTCACAATAAAGCTACAGGACCAGTGCAGACTGGTGCTTGGTGAATAAACTGTTTATGATCTAATAACCAGCTTTAGGCGGCCTTTTAGATGGACAGAAAAATGTACATCCTTCACAAGGGTCAAACTTTAGTCCCCACTACGAAGTCTGGGATCATTCCATATGAAGGGATCATTCCAGATAAGGGTAAGGATATTGTAATACCTGCAAAACTATTTATTTCTCCTGCCTTGTTCTGAGAAACAACTGAATATTTTTTGGATGAAGCTTGGAAATCCAGTATGTGTCCATGTTATTTACAGATGATTTTAACACACGCAGGCATAGAAGCAGTGAAGACAGTACAGACAGGCTTCTCTTGGATCCTGCTTAAAGTCAAACTCTGATGTTTCATCAGGGAATCACTGCTGTGTGTCACAAATATGGGAGACTTTGCACCCAGCTTGATTCAGACAAGAATTCAGGTTTTTGGCTGCCAATTTTAGACATTCTAGTGTAGCCTTATTAAAAAGTTGAGTTTAGTGTTTATGAAAACCCAGATAACCTTCAAACATCAGGAATGGAAAGCACTCAGTAAGTTTGTTGGTTTGGCTGAAAGGGATCATCACACACCTCTGAACTCCCAAGCTTATCTCTGCTCATTGCCCAGCAGAACCAGATTACAAATTAACCCTCCCATTGTACCTGAGGCAGCTGATTCACCTCCAGAGAAATCCAGCATTAACACCATTCCCACTTGAAAAGAAGGCATTGCAAAACACATGGATACACATCAGGAGGAATGCATGGAAAGCATCCATCTTTCAGGGACACACACAGAGCACACACAGACCTGAGAAAAAGGACATTAAGATAAAGGCACAGCAGCAGAAGGGTCACTCACTCACACAGATGCAAGTACCCAGCAAAGTTTGGAGGAACAGAAGTCACCTCTGCTTCCACATCATCTCTTCCTCCCTGAGCTGTTTGCCAAACACCGATTAGCTATCAAAGCTTTCCAGAGAAATTTACTCTTGCTCACACTAACACAGAGTGGCTTTCCTCCTCTTTGTAAGAGTTAATGCTTGAGAGCAACCACAGAGTATCTTCTGTGGAAAGAACAGATACGTAACACCATAACTTCCAGGCAATCTAAATGATAAAGAGATATTTCTGGGCTCCTTTTAGAAAACAGCAGAGAGAATTGATCATAAACTGGGTCAAGATAGGTCAGCATACCTCAGAGCAGATCAGATGGCCAGAGCATCCCAGGAGGAAACATTCTCCTGGAAGGATTATTAGGGGCACATCTGTGCCATCAGATGACCGTGCACAATACCCATCAGCTCACGGGGAGTTCAATATGGCATTTCCTTTCAAAATGTGCTTTGTGTCTGACAAGCAGTGCAAGTCAATCAGCTGCGGCAGCGCCCGAGCCCGGAGCGGGGCTGGAGGAGCGCCCGCCACGCTGCCCTGGACGGCACAAACACAGGGCTGGGAGAAGTGGAGCTCTGCACATGAGAGGGCTTGTGGTGCTGATCAAAACGCACAGCCGGGATTAAAGAGGGGACAACAACACAGCTTGTTTTGCTTTTTAGAATTCCCTCGTCTCTGACCTTTACAGCAGCTTTAGGGCAGCGCTGGAACCAGCTGAGCAGTTACTACTCCCAGCTGCAGCCAGGAGAGCTTTTACACCATTGCACAATGCATGTGTGTTTGCAGGGGGGAGGTTAGGGCTGGAGAACAAAGGAGGAAATCTAGTGGCACCTAAATCAAACATTATGATCAATGAGGGAGTGGGAAGAGAACCTGGGGAGCAGGGACAACCTTACAACCTTTCCAGGATCAGACAGATGGCCAACATCCACATTATTACAGAAACAAAACAAAAACAAAAAATTCCATGAATGCAAACGAGGGCACCCTGCGAGGAGACTGTAAAAATCACATCATGATAGCTTAGACTTGTCTTTGTAATTGAGGGGCATTTCCACATGAAACAGTTCTAGTTATTTAATTGGATTTTGAGAACATTCTTGGGCAGACACTTTGTGAGTGCGAAACTGAGTAGTTCCAGTGCATTTACGCTGATTTATACCCTGCAAGGGCTTTGCCTTGTGAAAATTAAATATCTTACTGTAAAAATATCTTAGATCTTATCCAGACTCAAACATCTTATTGCATCTGGCTTTCCCATATGACTGCATCTTTCCTGTACTAATAGAAAGAACTGAGGCATTTATCAGCCTTCAAAGAACTGACTCCAAAACAATCCACAGAGGAGGAGGCTGCAATAGCAGTGGGGAGAAGGGAGCTGATTGTGCCTGTTTTCTGCTGTTGCTTATGAAAGGGATCTGGGCCTTCACTAATCCTGACTATTTCATGCCTCAAATTCCCTGCTCCATACTTGCACACAAGTTCCAAACCCATACACAAACCACAGAGATATTTCTGCTTTCTAGGAAACGTCCTGCTGAAAAAAACCCTGCCTCTCTAACATGATATAACTATTATAGCATGCATTCCAGATAGGCTGGAGTCACCACACACTAACCTAAGTATATAATTTTAGAGCTTTATTATTCTGCTCAGTTTGAATCCAATTTCATTTGTTTTGGTATGATTTTCCTCCTAGAAATACCTGAGCCTGTATTGCTGCTCTACAAATATCAGTGATCACTTGATCTGTGAGCACAAATAAATAGACATCTAAAAGCAAATTCTCACACAGATACGCCTGATGTCTTAGAAGCGCACAGAAACAAATTCACACCTATTAAACCGAAGACTGTAGCTGTGAAAATTCAGCCTTTAGTTCTTAAAGGACAAGATGGGACAGCGATGGGCAAACCTCCAAAAGGTCATAATTCTGCTTCGCTTTCCATAAGTGTTGCCAAAGCCAAATCCTTCTCGAAAGTAATTGACCTTCTCAAGTCTGCAGAACTGGGAGAAAAATGTAAAAGAAACAAGCTACCTTGGAAGATTTTTGGCAATTCTTGTATTTAGCCGAGCAGCAGGAAATATCATATGTCCAACCTTTCTTATGTTATTTCAGCCCTTCTACTTCTGGTTAAATTTGGAAGCAGAGCAATGAAGACTAACAAAATACCATGTACAGGCACGATTTTCTCTGTGCAGGGGCCTATGTATACACGAGCACATGGCTTGGAGGGAGCAGACTGGGGCATTTGGAGCACTTGGCTTAAACTTGAGGTTTGAGGAAGAGTCGCCAGCTGGGGATGGCTCAAATGAAATGAAATCCTGTCTCAGAACACTAATTACCTTCGACAGGGTTTTGGTCAATGTTTGCAACTCAGCTAAAGTCACAGGAATAGGTCATTCCAGTACCCTGCATCCCCTGGACTGGTCTTTTGCCCTGAGACTGAGGCAGACCACCCAGGATGACAAGCTAAAGTCACCCCCAGCTTATTCTCTGCTTTCTCATCCACTTTGTTTTTAAGGGTCTGCTGTGTTGGCCTTCTGACATTTCTGACATTGTCTACGGTCCTGCTTCCAGAGGGAAACCTCAATTTTCGCTCCCCCAAGTCTGTTCTGGAGGTAAACTCTAGGGAATCATTGAGGCCAACAATAAAGCTCTTACTACCTTCAGTGAGAAAAGATTTCAGTCTTGTTTTTCAGGTGGTTTTCAGACAGTGCACTGGATTGTTTCAAAGGGGAGAAGTCAAGTCATCGCTCAGCACATAGTTCTGGACAAAGGTGACAATATCTAAACAGGATTAAAAATATATGAAGCAGAGCCTTACAGATCAACTGCAGAGACGGTGGGGAAACCCTACAACGAGCTGGAAATATCGTGCTGATCAGAAACATCCTACCAGTGTCAAGGAGAGCCCGTAGAAATTAAAAAGAGAGAAATTAAAAGATTTGAAATTATCATCTTAGTGCTGCTTGTGCTTTACTGTTGGCTTCAACTTTTATCCAGTGATGTTATTTATACATTTTATCCAGTAACAGCAAAAAAAACCTAGAATACTTTGACATTAGAAGTTCTTAGACACAATATGGTGACCACTGAATTAATTCCTCTTTAAAGACCTTGCAGTTTGGAAAAACAATTAGTTCTATATAGAGAGCTATGGTGGCAGACATTCCGCCACTTTACTCAGAAAGGTTTTACAATTACTGACTACTTTCAAGGCTAAAACACTGCTAAAATACTCTGTTCTAAAGTAGCTTAGTCTCCACTGGATCCATTGGATTTACTCATATCCTCTAGTATTCATTTCCAACCCACAATTATCACTTTAACATTCCCAAAACATTAATTTAAAGATCACGGTGATCAAGTCACCTCCTAATCTTCTTGAGTCCAACACTTCAAGACTTGTTACAAATCCTGTAATTATTGTCACCGCTAACTGTTTTCTCTCTAAATCCTCTTCCACAGAGCATCCTTCTTAAACTGTAGACACCAGAATGGGACAAAGTGCTTTGGCAACAGCTGCTCCAGTGTCATTACAGGGGTAACACAACCTCCCCAGTCCTGTTCAATATCTCCTTGTTTACCCAGCCAACGATGACTCCAAACCTTTGGCCACGGCCTCACATTGGCAGCTCACATTTACGTGCTTTATCTATTCCAACAGGCAGTTGCTGCTGCACATTCAGCTTCCAGGTGAAAGATCCTTTCCCCCATCCATGCTTTGTGTGTGACCTGCGGCCCCTCTCTCTATATGAATGACTTCACATTTGGCTTTACTCTAATGCAGTTTGCATGTTCTCAGCTTTTGAAAACACCCAAATGAGAGTCCTGTTTTGGTCATTGTTTACCACTCCCTGCACTCTGCAACATCTGCAAATTTTATCAGCACTGATTTTGTTTTCTTGCAGGTTGTTGACAGAAAATATTAACTAGTAAAGAGCCAAGATTGCATTGTGCTGAATAGGAGGGAATGTGGCCAGAGTCACACTGTTCAGGCAACGGCTCTGTTTTTCAGTGGGGGAAAATAAATACCTGTGATACTCATGAATATGAGCTTACACAAGCCAAGAGAAAAAAGATGGGACAAATAGATAAGTAGGAGATTGGCAAGATGTGCCCCCTGCCCTTCAGTATTCTTTGGCATTCCACAACTTCAGTCTTCCCTTTACAGCAGCACAGGTACCCAGCATGACCCTGGCCAATGGGGCTTCTTGGCTGAGCATTCCAACCTGCTGGAGCAAAGGAGTGGCATTTGCCATTCACAGCTTCACTCATGAAGCGCTGCACTAATGACTTTTCCTCACCCTTAGGAACAGCATCTCTCCACAGGCTGCTGAGAGCCATTATCCCACCTTTGGAGATGGAAACAACAGAGCTGAAGGCAACTTGCAGCAATTGCAGAGCAGCGACTAAAACCCCAAAGCAACCTGTGCACTTCCACTCTGCAGAACCAGCAGCCTGAATTAGCCGGAGAGGGAGTCTGCTCCTCTCACACAGGAGTTGCATCACTGTTGAAACAAACACCCTTTCTTTCTCCCCAAGCATCTAATTTATCGCTGAAGGAAATCTCTGTTCTCTTTCCGAAAGCACCAGCCAAAAAGAAACCTCTACCCTTTGCAACAGCCTCTGCTTTCTCCTCTGCCAACCGGTCTCTGTCTCTCCTTTCCTTCCAGAACATCTTGTTGCAATGCCCTTCTAGAATAATGTTCACACAAATCCTTCTGCCCGTTCCAGCTTGTCCCGTCACCAGTGTGTGACAAGTGTCAGAGAAACCCATAAAAGCCAGGCTGTTGGCTCGACAGGGCAAAGGACGCCATGTGTTGAACACATTGACAGTTCTCAATAAATAACAGCCCTGCTGAACAGCTGGTTGGATTGCTCGGGTTTGGAAGAATGTTGGCCACATTGCCTACTTGCGTGCGTCCTCCTCGGTGAGGCACAGAAGATCCCGCGCACGGGGAGTGGAAGTACATCACTTCCAGAATATACCAAAGAGGAATAAAAAAAAAGAAAGTATCTGAACGCAAGTTAAAGTCTTGACTCAAGTTTTATGGCCAATTTTGGGCATACAGAAGTGCAATAAATTGTCGGTTTGTTGATAGAGGTGCAAAAGACGTTCCTCCTGAGGGAGTGGAGAGATGGGCAGTGGTAGGAAGAACTGTCTTAATCTCCTTTCTTCCCTCCCTCTCGTGGAATACATAACTCCCATTTCGTTCAGTCTGATCCCTCTTAAGTCTGAGAGCACAGAAACTGTTCATGGAACAGTTTGGCCTTCACGGTGTGAGGCAAAACACAAGGTTTTTGGCAAAAAGACTTTTGCTTCTCTGCCTCTGCCATCAGTGTCTGAGGCTCAGAGAAGAGTTTGGACCAACATTCAGCCTCCTCCTGCTGCAAGGCTCTTCCTCCAGGAGAGCAAGTGCTCCCAGCCCACCTTTGCTGCCAAATCCCAGCCCTGCAGAAACCTCTGGAGAAGAAACACGGCCCCCTTGCTGTCTCATTTTGCCTCTGTGAGACACAGCTGCTGTTGCTTCCCTCTCTGGCCGGTTCCATGGAGCCTGCAGGTGTTTGCAGATGGCCATTTCCCAGTAAAACTGGTGGTATGCCGATGTTTAAAACAAAATAAAATAAACCCCCAGTGCAACAGCATCCAGTTGAAGACCACTGATGATTGAGCATTGCCTCTGCTGAGACACAGAATGTAAACAGTCTGTTTGATTAAACCATCCCTAGCAAAAGGACTGCAGGGAATTCCAGCCTTTCCCAGCAGAAGATCCTCTGCTCTTCAATAATTCAGAACTCCTCAAAGGGTAAGAATGAATCGCTCAACTCTCCTGTGAGGAGAAACTGTTGATAGTTACACTGGAACTCTTGGAGGAAGCTCACCAGTACAAACCAGGTCCATTTCCACCACTGCTTCACCTTGCTCCTCTATTTAACCTGCAGACAAAGGGATTGTGCAACAACTGATAAACTCTGTCCATGCTGCAATGAAAAATACTCACTTCTGATTATCTTCTCCCCACTGGGATGGGAGGTGGAGAAACCACACTGGAGTAGCCTTTCAGATAAGACTTGACAGAATATATTTGTTCAATAAGAGAAACTACTCTTTCAACAAAAAACAATAGGTAAGATTATTTTAAACCATCCCATGATGTTTTATGTGTAGGTATGGAGATTCTGCCAGCACTGGACACTTTTCGTAGTACACTTCTAAAACTTTGAGGTTCTTAGAACTAAAAGTGGGACCACAACTTCCACATCTATTATATCTGCAAAAGGTCCCTCAGCCCCAAATTCCAAACACACTCTTTATGGAAGAGAGGGAGCCTGGAACAGTGACATGAGCACTGCATTGACACCCCACCTCTGCCCAAGTGAGGATCCATAGCCCTGACCAGGCTGCCTCCCTTACTGCCAGAGCTTTCCTATATCTGCTGATCTTCCTGTGCATTTTAAATGGCCAGAAAGGCTTATTAGAGGATCCAGTTGTCTCCCAGAAGGAAACAAACACCTAATGCACTCACCTTGTACCTGAGACCAAGGTGCAATGCTAAAGACACAAGCCAGGAGCAGCCACAAGAAAATGGACTATTTATTCAGTCGTCCCTGCGCTGTCAGAGGTTTGTGGGACCTCTGGAACAAGTCAAAAAACATTCTGTGTTTTCCTGCTGCCGGCACCGTTACCATGCTTTGCTCATGGCCACGATGACCACAGTCCCGTGTTACCCATTCCCCTGGGTCCTGCTCACTCCTGCCTCCTCAAGGGTGGTTCTGTGAGAATGGTGTGCAACACCAGATGTACCATCAGCCCTGTGCTCAGACTATAGTGGACAATTATCCTTTGGGCTATTTTAGTTCTTTTACAGCCTTTGCGCAACTCAAGAGCAACAGTTTTGCCAGGAGCCAGAATCTAGATCTTGATGTTAAAAAAACAACAACAAAATAGACAAAATCAGTGGATTTACCAAGAAGAAAATCTACAGGGTTACTGAGGTGAACCTCCCTGCTCGGGGTCCCGAATGCTGTCCGTGCTGATTTCAAAGCAAATTGAGACCACAAATTTCTCCACTTCTTTTATATTTTCCATGACGATGGGAAAAGACAAGGAAGACACTGAGTTAGACGGACAGGCAAACATCTCATCAAAGGAACTCCTACAAGCAGATGCAGGGTAGGAAACATCCAGCAACCCTGCTGGCTCCAGCCCACAGCCTGGGCCCGAGTGCGTGGTTGATTTTCACTAACTAACTTTTCTTCCCTGAGAAGAAAAGAGGGTGTTTGTTTATAAACAGAGGAGGGAATATTATTGCTGGAGATGGGACAGTACGGGCGGGGGTGAAGGAGTTTAGGCCACAAGCCTGGAGAGCAGAGTTCAGGAGTGTTTGTTGCCGGAAACACAAAGGGCTCACTGTAACACTGGTACATGGCCCAGTTCCACAGTCTGAAGGGATTACGATATAGGTATACGCAGAAAATACTTCAAAAAGCACAAGAAACCCCACACTGTGCAAATGTTTCCCACTGCATCACCATAACCATTACACACCCAAATAAAACCACTGACAGCGGTGACGGCGGTTGGAGGTTGTTCTCCACAACACCCACCTCTCAGCTCGGTCACTTTCCCCATTGCATGCCCTCTGTCTCTGCCCCAAATCCTACACGTTCACAGGTCTGGAGCAGCCCCCCCGCCCCGATTTCCTCTCCAAAGGAGTGACTCTAGGTTTACATTGGTGTGTTCAACAGCAGAATCTGGCTTGTATTGCTCGTCCTTCCCTCTGCCAAGTATGTTTCAAAACTCTGTGTGTAATGCATTTAGTTAACATTTGCTTTTTCTCCCAGTACTCCTTTTCTCCTTGAACATCTCCATTCACGAGCTGCAGCGCAGGAGGCTTCCAATTCTTGTCTAGTTTACACTGAAAATAATTCTCATTAAATTATCACTGGTGAAAGGTGCTGCTTTGACCTCCGAGAGGCTGCTCTGTTTATCCACAAGACAGATGACATGTAAGACAGTAGTAATGCAAGCTCCAGATTTCAACTTTAGCACCTCAGACTTTACAAGCACAGATGCTGCTGCATTCAGAACAAACTCCCGTGGATTGGATGTACAGCCTCCCTGGTGGTGCTCCAGACAGAAACATTGGTTGCTCAGCCACGAGGGTGTGCACTGCATGGTGACCCCTCCCCAAAAATCCTCTGGGGCCCCTTCCACACCCTCTCACCTGGTCTGGATTTGACTACGGGGTAAGCGAGTTGCTTTTGTCCTTAATTTAATAACCTGAGATACACAGAGGCAGATTTTCAGCATTTCCTAAGAAGATAAGCAGTTAAAACTTCCATGTTTTACAAGCCATTTCAGCAAGTCAATACAATAATCAATGTGCAGACAGACAAAAAATATCAAAGTGTTCCAATTTAAATAGCAGTACTCTGAACTAAGAGGCTTTGCTGATAGTTATTTTTCTCTCCCATTGTGGGCTGCACACACTGTTCCATCTGAGAAGTAAAATAATTTGTGTGGATTCAACCACCACCAGTGTGTCTGACTCAGAGACAGGAATTCCAGACCACCTGATTTTCTGCCATCTCCAAAGAGCTCATGTCACAAATGCCAGGTGCCTTCTTCCCCCAGCCCCTGTGTTGTCACCAGCAGGATGTAACCTGGCAGGTGACAGACTCCACCACCACCACCGGCTCGTACTGCCATTATCCACTGAAAAACCATCAACAGCTACAAGGAAACACCCTACAGGAACTAGGGCATGTGACTTCACATGGAGAACAATCTCAGCTGAGGAATAACCATCATCATGCCTAAAAGACAATAATAAAAAGTAACAAAGGGACTGCTGGTGGCCTTGATTGCTGACTTTGTCATCAGCACACTGTCAATCCAGGACAAATCAGAGTATCCCTCTGTTCCTCCACTTCCCTTTTTAAGGGATTTTAAGGGATGTATTCTCTCACACCTGAGATTTTTCACCAGCAGCAGCAGAAAGTTTTGTGGCAAGTTCAAGACCATAAAACAGCAATCTTGCTGCAATGATAAAGGAAAATAATAGCACTAGGACACATTAGTACAGGAGAAAAAAAAACTTCATTCAGAACTAAGTAACACTGGTAACAGCAAAGGCCTTTCCTTTCCGTTTCTTTCCCTGTCTTAAATAAAACAAACAAAATGATGGTGATAAAATCTGTTTCCTCAATCCAGTGGATGATCTTTGTGAATATGTTTCCAACACTAACAGCAGAGAACAGACAGGGAAGAAGACGAAGGAGGAAAGGAGCCTGCAGCTGATGCTCGGTGTCAGGAACAGGGCTGCTCTTCTCCCAATTCCATGACGACAAAAGACTCCTGGGAATCAGATGAGGGAGGGGAAGATGGGTCAGAAGAGAGAAATCCATATGGGAAAGTGATTTAAAGCAAACAGAGAGACAATAAATTAGATAAGGAAAAGGAGGAAAAACACAACAGAGGGGAGGAAGGAAAAGAGATAAAAAAGACCTAAATATCACCCAAAATGAAGACTCGAGAGCCCACCAGGAGCCAGGAGGTGCCCAGCACAGAACAGAGTGGTTTGTTTCTCTAACACAGCAATTCTTTTGCTTTCATGAGCTGGTATCATATCTCTCAGCTGCTGCTTCACCAGGCCAACTCCAGATGCTTCTCAGTTTCACTTCCCCCTCACTCCCCGTCTGTGAGAGCGAGCGCTCGCTCCTTGTTTGTGCACGGCGAGGATGGATATTAAACAGAACAATATCAATAATTCCCGGAAAATAGGCGAGCCCGTGAGCCTGGCTGAGCACACGAGCACACCGCCTGCTTACCCTGGGTTCCCACAGCGCTTCCAACACCGGCTGGCCAAAGCCACCAACCTGTGGCCGCCCTCGGAGGGGACACCACCCTCCCGCGGCACAGAGGACGGGAGAGGAGCAGGAAAGCAGCGACTGTGCAGAGCAGGAAGGAGGGAAAGCAGGGGAATCAAGGACACCAGATAGTAGGGGAAAAACTGAGGCTAGAATGGTGATAAGAGAGGGTGGAGGGATTGGACGGGAAAGTCACACACTTACATCACCCTGCAGAGCAGAAAATGGGAGAGTGGGTTTGGAATAGGGGAGATTTTAACATTAAAATAGTAAAAAGGAAAAAAGTAGAGAGAAAAAAAAATAAAGGTTGAAAGAGACAGAGGCAAATTTGAGATTTGGAGTATAGCAAAACCAAATAAACATGACCCCTTCATCTGATGTTAGGGCTTCACAGTTTTTCTTCTCTCATGTCCAAAGCAAAAAAAACCTGCAAAACAAAGGATACCGAAACAAAGACCACAGACAGGTCCAGGATGTAGAAAAGGGGCACAGAAAACTCTCTGAAATCACAGCCTTTGCCAGATTCAGCCAAGCTCAATGGTATTTTTCATGATCTTGACCAGGTTTAGGATCAAGTCCATGCCTCCTGTGTAACCAGAAATCCAGCCCCATTCTGCCAAGGGATAACTGACCTGTGTTCATATTCGTTCACTTTTAACTATGATACACAATGTACCCTCACTTGGTGCTGCCAAACTCATGGATGCTCAACAGCCCTCAAATTGTTCTGATCACTGTCAACAAGGAAAGCAGAAAGTAAATTTCTGTGGTAAGATATTCACTTCTGTTCTCTTTTTGCCTCATCTTATTGAGTTCTGCTCTGCTCCTGCTCAGAGTAAGAGTACTTTAACTTCATGGATGGCTTTGGGGAGAGTAAACTTTATAATAGGCAGTAACATCAAATCAAAGCAGTTTACAAGATGTGCCACTTGTGTCAGAATATGTGGGGAAATAAACAAGCTGCTCCTCCTTGATCATTGGAGTTTAAATGCTCTATTGATCTGGGAAGAAAATCAAAGGTGCTTTGGAAATGGTGTGTGTGTGTGCATGCATGCTCACAGCAGAGAAAATGAAGAGAAATGTGGAGAGCCAGAAAAAATAGCACAACAATCCAGTCTTCCTTCTCCTCAGAAAGGTGAAATAAAATCAAGAATCATATCCAGTTGTCAGCAATCCCCAGGTGGGGAAATGGGCACAAAGCAATTGAAGGGTGAGGTCAGGGAAAAGGTACATCTTCATCTTCAGAAGCCTCTTTTTTGGAAAACAAAGAAACAAAATGTACAGCACAGAAACTGTGCCCAGAACAATACATGAAGTAAATGCCCAGAAGTCAGGAAATAGAAGAGTCCAATATATTTTGCATATATGAAACAGGAAGATTATACTACCCATGTAAACAGTACTAGATGAAAAAATTGGTATTATTGAGAGAGGAGGGTGAATGAAGAAAAAGATTATATTAGACTTGCTGATACACTTGAGAGAAAAAAACATAGAGGATTTTGATCAAACAAGTATTTTCTGATGCATTTTCTCAATCATCTGGAACATAAGATGTGGAGAAGCACAAATGCAATCAAGCATTCATTCCTACTGCAACGGGATGTAGGAACAGCCACACAGGCTATGACCAGAGAAGGGTGGGAAATGTTTGATAAAATATTTTTCTCAGGAAAAGGGGAAATTAATCAAAACAGACTATCTGTGGGAAAGGATCAGTTTTGGCAAATATTCCAACTTAAAATTTCAATAAGTTTCATAACTGTCAAAACACCTGATTCATTTTAACTCTCTGAAAATAAGAAAGCTGATACCTTTTACCAGCCAATGTTTTTCTTTCTCATACTTAACAGTTTTCTAAACCAATGTTTTGGATTTTAGGTACTTAAGAGGTTGTCGATCTGTCCTTCTCTTTTCCTGTCTTACATTAAAATGGTGACTCTCAGTCTTAGCTAAAGAGCTTTGGTTTATAGTAGAGCACTGGGAAATCTTCCATGGTCTGTGCTATATCAGAACCTACAAAGTGGATTTTCTGTGAATGTTTGGACTAATTATCTGCTGTTATATCCCTGACACTGCAGGGGACTGAATTTGCCAGCCCAGGTGGTCCCTTCTCTGCTTCTGCTCCTGTAATTTCTATTGGAGAAAAGAAAAGAGGAGCTGAAAAAAGCAACAGATAAAATTAGAAGCAAAACTATTATATGTGACCATTTCAGCTGACCCCAGTCATGGAAGGGTTTATTTTTGTTTTTTTCAGTATGTCTTTTTGAAGAAAGACACTATACTTTGGCTCTTTTTATTTTCCTGGCTCAGGCCAGCATGACAATCCAATGTGAAAGCATTTGGTTAATCCTGTGGCCTTGAGAGCACCTAAATCCTGTTGGTCTTGCAATATTTTTCATAGAATGGTTTGGCTTGGAAGGGACCTTTAAAAGTCAACTCATTCCACCCCTGCCATGGCCAGGGACACCTTCCACTGGCCCAGGCTGCTCCAAGCCCCAGCGTCCAACCTGGCCTTGGACACTGCCAGGGATCCAGGGGCATCCACAGCTGCTCTGGGCACCCTGTGGCAGAGCCTCACTATTCTCACAGGGAAGAGCTTCCTAATATCTGAGCCAAACCCATTCTCTGTCAGTGTGAAGCCATTCCCTCTCGTCCTGGCACTCCAGGCCTTTGTCAGAAGTCCCTGTCCAACTCTGCAGGCACTGCAAGGCCACCCTGAGGTCACTCCTAAGCTTCTCCTCTCCAGGTGAACAATCCCAGCTCTCCCAGCCTTTCCTCCCAGCAGAGCTGCTCCATCCCTCTGATCCCCCTGGTGCCTCCTCTGGCTCTCTCCAGCAGCTCCAGCTCCTTCCTGTGCTGGGCCAGGGCTGGTGCAGCTCTGCAGGTGGGGTCTCACCTGAGCCCAGGGCAGAGGGGCAGAATCCCCCCTGCCCTGCTGCCCAGACTCCTCCTGACACACCCCAGGACACAATTGGCTTTCTGGGCTGCCAGGGCATGAAACACTTTTGAGTTAAAGATGCTCCTGGATGCATTGTGGCTTCACCTCTCTTATGACAGACCCAGGCTCCAAAGAAGGCATTTCTCCACCAAAACTCCCTGCTCCCCTCAGCCGGCTGCCTGTGAGCTGAGCCAGGCCCCAGTGACCAGCGAGGTGTCACTGGCAGTTGGATCTCTGCTGTTCAGTGTGCTCAGCCAAGAATCTCTCCCACCTTTACTCAAAGATCATGGAGCTGCCTCAGCAAACACCTGGGTCAGCTGTGCGGGCAGAGATCTGTCCTGTTCAGCACTGCAAAGTGACACCTACCTGTGTGGAGGGTCTGGGTTAGGGTTCTCAGGGAGCCAGCACCAGTGAGACCCTCTGGGATTTGGGATTTAAGCTCAGCCCTCCCCATGCCACATGTGGCTGGGGCTGACAGGGGACACCTGTGCTCAGTGCAGCCACAGCCTCAGCACCCCTTGGCCACCTACAACCCCTCCTGGCACCACGTGGGGTGGGAGTGGGGCCTGGAGAGCAGCTCCAGCCTGATTCCCAGGATGCTCCCACCCCGCCCAGGGCTGGCTTTGGCGACCGCTTCGCGTGCAAGGGCTCTCCAGGGGCTCCCCCTCGCCTCAGCAGCGAGCCCGCCCTGCGCCGTGCTGCTCCAGACATCTCCACCAGTCCCTGAGGACAGCCCTGCTCCTGCTCTCTCTCTCCAAACACCACCCTCGCCGCTTGCTTTCTGCCTCACGCGAGTTTTTCTGACTGAAACAGGCTGGCTTGAAATAAATCAGGCTGAGATGCAGCCTGGAAAGGCAAACTCAGCCTGGGACACAACTCCGTGCCTACAGGAGACAGCCATATATCATTTAGGAATCTAAATTTGCCAGGCTTTACACCCACAGACTCAAATTGCCCTCACTGTTTTATTATCATTTAATTAATTAGAGCAGCCTACATATAAGTGTTTTAAGGGGAAAAAATAAAACCAAACCCAACTTTCTTCTGATGGTGCTGTTCTGACTCTAGAGTGTAGCTGGTCAAAAGAATGAGACCAGATTAAATTGGAAATGTTATGGAAAAAAAAATCGGTTTCTGATTCTTGTCCCAGCTTCCACAGGCTGAAGGAAATGCACTGTTCAAATGCAAATATTTAGTAAATGACAAGCTGTGAGGGTATTTTATTCAGTGACCTATGAGTCAAGCCATGTCCAGATCCATAGCCATGAAGTGGATAATCTTTTGAACCCATCCACAGGGAAGCCAAACCCACATGGCTTCCCTCATCCTTCAGCAATAGTGTTTCAGACTTGTCACCTTGCAGGAACATCTGTGCAGGTGTTCCAGCTCCTGTCACTCCACTCTGCCCACCACGGCCAGCACCCTGGGACCTTGCACATGCCAGCACTAATTAAGCAACAGAACTACAAGTTTTACATTTGACTTACTCCTTCATTGTAATTCTTCATTACAGAATACAATTAGAAAACTCATACAATTGAAAGACAACAGGCTGTTGAAAACGCCTGCCTGTTGTTATCTACCTGCCTGTTGTTTTAATGCCAGTGAAACTCTGAGTAAACTCTCTTGAAAACATCCTCAAGTTTCCAGCACACCCAGCACCAGGATCAGCTCTGGAGATAAAACCTAGCTCACCAATTCTACCTGAAATGTATTAAACCAATACCAGACTGCAAAACTTCAGAAGGAAACAACTCCCCAAAGTAAACATATATTCTTTAACTCCACAGAGGGACTAGACCTATGCAGTGTCAATTACATATCTTTATAATTGCCCAATTATTGGACCCTGACATGGATGTTTCTCAGTCTCTTACATGCAAAAGCTGTGGCTTTAAGTGAGCTCCACCGTGTTGACTTTGGCTTTTCTCTCCCTTGGTTTCTGCTGCAGTTTTATGTTCATCAATGACTGAAGTTGGGAAAACATAGGCACTCCCTTACATATGAAGCTTTATTAAGTTGGGATCATGCTCCCTGTTGGCAGGCTGAGGAATAGAGACAGAGGGAAATGAAAACAAGAAGTGGGGGGGAAAAAAAAAACAACCAAGCAAAAAACCAAAAACCAAAACAAACCAAAATACAAATAACTTTCACTCTTCAGAGCAGGCACGCCTTCTTACTCCGCTCCCGCTGCCGATCATTCATCCCGCTCCTCTCAGCTCCCAGCCAGTAAAGAGTCAACATCTCGCTCCTGTGAAAACATGAGCCACCGCACACACCAGAAAACACCCTGACAGGGACTCGGGAGGATCCTGTTTCTCAGGATGGGGTTGCGTTTTCACAGTGGAACTGAGATAGCTTTGATTACAACAGCAGCAAGGTCAGCAGCGCTTTGAAACCCCTCATTCCGCATGGTGTGTGTGCATTACCTAACCCAGCACAGCCCCGCCTTAACCCTTTCCTGCACCAGCATCCACAGTCTGCGCGGGGGAAGGTGCCCGAAGCCGCCGGATTGATTCCATGTGCACATGGGCGTGTTTACACGAGGGATGCGCTGTGCTGCGGGCTAGGTGCGCACATCCCAGCAGGGTTTGCCCAAGAACTCTGCGGCCCGGGCAGGGAGGGAGGCAGGGAGGGAGGGAAGGATGGAAGGAGGGAGGGCGAGTGCGCAGGAGCCGGGAGCTGCTCCGGGAGCCGCACCGCGGGAGCCGCTCCGAGGAGCGCAGCCCAGCCCCGACAGGGCTCCTGAGCTTTTGCGTAACGCAGATCAATGGGTCAGACTTCCAGTTTCCCAACAGCTTTCCCTCTGACAAATGCCAGAGCAGATATCAGCGGAGTCAAACAGGGCGGCAATAACATCGCTGCCAAGCAGCGTGAAAATTGGCAGAGCCTGGCACCAGGACTGCCTCTCATCAGAGACAGGGCATGGCCCGGCACAATGACGAACCCACTTAACAGCGCTGTAAAATTAGCCATTTATGAAAACAAATTGAATACTGCAGCAGAGGGTGACGTAAGGAGAGTTGGCTCCAGACAGAAACTCTGTAGCCTGGATTAGCAGAAGAACTCCGTTATGTCAGGGCTCAGGCACAGAAGCTGATAACAACTTGGGTCCTACACGAGATTTTTCACAGACACAACAGGTTTCCCCTACAGGCACACATGGGGCTACCCCTGTACAACTTGCGGTAATTTCTTATATGCCGGCAGGGAGGGGCGCACGGGGAGCAGTCATCACGGGCAGAAAGTGGGGGGGGGCAGAAAGCAGGTGAAGACACAAAAGCAACTCTGAAAAAGAGGTGCATTCCAGCCAATCCCACCCCTTCCCTCAGATCTGTACAGCCGCGCAGCTTCCCACTTTGCAACTGGGACAAAAGTTGGGGAGAAACTCGCTTCTGACACTGCCTGCAAATGTGCCTCAGTCCCTTCCCCTCCAAACACCCGGATGGGTTTTTGATATCAGTGGGGTCCTACAGATGCAAATTCAACAGCAGAACTGAGCTCCTCAGTCTGTCACATCCCAAAACAGTGAAAATGTGAAAGCCAAGAGTTTTGGCAGCCAGAACCCTTGATTTCCTCATTGAGGGAAGCATAATCTCTCCCTAAGCTTGCTGCAGGTCTGGGAGGCTGTGGTGTGCAGAGGATACTCCAAGTGAGTTCCTCTTGGACCTCTTCCAGGTGTTTACACACAGAGCCAAACCTGGCTCCTCTTCAAGAGTGCGTGCGAGGGGGGCAGGGGGAGCTTAAAAATAAAATAAAAATCACAAAGTCCTCCCGAGCTGAGCTGAAGCTCTATGGTGCAAAACTGGGGCATTTCTCTTCATTTTTCACAGTGGAATGTTATTTCCATGCATAAAATGGGTCAAGTGTTTTATACAGGCAACAACCCAACCTCCCCCATCCAATTAAAGTGTTTTACTACAAATGATCTTTGTGTGTGTTTGTCTAGGTTCCCTGTTGTGAGAATTAGAGATACTTGCACCAAAGACAGACATGGGGTCCTAGGTGTTGGATTAAACACCTTAAAAAATACACTGACCCTGTTTCGGTACTGATGAGATCTGTGTAAACCCCAGTTCTGCCTTTCCTAACTTGAAAGGGAAGCACTTTGAGCCCTGGGGTTTAAGTTAGGCTTGGGAACCAGAAGAGCAGAGTGTGAGAAAGCCAGGGGGAATAAAGCAAGGAATAATGTGGTTCACCTATGAAATCACTGCTCTGAAGGCACACGGGACCAGCCCATGCCCGGCGCCTCCTGCCCACCCCGGCAGTCCCGCACAAACCGCGTCTCCCTCCTCGCAAGCGAGCCGAGCAGCTGGGATTAGGGAAAGTTAAGGAAAAGCACGGCTGAGTTCACCTCAGTTTTTGTTTTCTTTAGGACAAAGCAACTTTCTTGCGAGGCAGCAGCCGCGCGGGTCAGGGAGCAGGGAGGGGGCAGCGGGGCCGGGGATGTGGCAGGAGGGAGGGAGGCTGGCAGCGCGCAGCGAGCGGGGCTGGCGGGGCAGCCGCGCCCCGGCACGGGCAGCGCTGCGCCCGCGGGGAGGTGACTCCGCTTCAAGGGAAAGGGGAAACCCTCCCTGTCTCTTTAAGGCATCCTAGGACATGGAAACCTTGGACTTTCAGGGAATCTCCTTGCCAAAAGAACTGTAAAACATGTCTTCCCCCCGCCCCCCAATACCCGTTTTTCTNAAAGGGCGGGAGGGGGAGGGAGGGAGGGAAGGAGGGAGGGAGGGGGAGAGGGAGCGAACGCGGGGAGAGGGACCCAAATTCAGGATGGGCTCATAAAATTCAAATAAGAAAAGTGCAATACTCCTTGTTATTGTCCAGCTCAGGCAGCTCAGACTGGTAGCTGCTTTGAGTACTAAATGATTTTATAGGGCTGTTTGACCTTAGAATCATTGATGTTACACTTGCCATTTCTAAGGGGAGACAAAAATACTCCACACATCCTCTAGCTGCAGTGCGAGTCCCAGCCGTAGCCGAGTGTCGAGGGGTTGGGAACTTTATAAACTCATTTGATTCATTTGAGGTTTCACAATAGCCAAAAAGTTCCTTTATAGCTTTTTGGAAACCACATGCTAACACTGCATCTAAAGAGCGAACAGTGGAGTACACTAAAAAGCCAATAAAACCAAGGAAATCGTAGGGGGACCTTAGATACGCGTTTCTTTGCAGCCACACACCAGTCACATGCATTTCTTTCCATACATACAAACAAGTCACTTTCAAATGCTCTACTTACAGTTTTCCAACCTGAAAATTAGACAAAACCCCACCGTAAGAGCTGCCTCTCCTACCCGCCCCTCAATCCGCACACCCGGAGAGACAGAAACCACCCCAGGGCACTGCCATTCCCCCTATGCAAAAGTTTACATAACTTTTCCTGCGAGCCTATACTTCCAGGCGGTCCGCAGAGCTCCGGGATCTCCCGGGATATCTGGCGGGGCGAAGGCGAGCCCGGCGTGCCCGCGGAGGCGCTGCCATGCCCCGAGCGCCGCGGGGCACTCCCGCGGGGCTGGGTGTGCACACGCCGCTCCCGGACACACGCCCGCCTCCAGCCGCCCGCTCCGCCGGCTCCCGGCACCGAGCGGGGATGCCGCAGCCACGGGCACGGCCGGACCTACCTGCAATGACAGCCGGGGATCTCTGTCCGCCTTCGGCTTTCAGCCACACTTGCAAAGTGAAGGCATCTCGGGGCAGCTCAACGTCTGCCTTCAGCCGCAGCTGATCACCTTGGCCACTGAAATAGAGCGCCCTGCTCGGGGTAAGGGACTCCTCTTCGTCCTTTACCTCCCGCTGTTGCCTCCTGCGGGGGACATGCCCGGGCTCCAGCCCAGCAGTGGAGCGCCTTCCTCGGGCTAACCTGGTGGCACAGGTGCCCGGGGCAGTGTGGAGGAGCTGGCGGCTGTGCCTGGTGTCCCTTCGTGCCCTGCGGGAGCGCTCGTCCATCCCACATTCGGGTCCACTGGCTAGGGCTGTACAGAGAAGCGCAAGAGGCAGCAGCAAACTCCAGAGCTGCATTTCCAATCTTCCCCCCCCTTCTCCCCTGCAAATCCTCCCGATCTGCCAGCTTTGGGCTCCTCCTTGCCTTGACTTTCTTCTCTTGTTCACCCTTCTTGGTATTTGCTCTTTTTATAACCCTTCTCAGTTGCTTTTTCTTTTCTTTTTTTCTTTTTCTTTCTTTCTTTTTCCTGCTTATAGATTTTTTTCTCCTTAAAACAAATAAAAATCAAATAAATCAAAACTCCTTCTTGGTTGAAATGTATTTCTCTGTTCTTCCTTCTCTATCTGTCTTCTTCTCCTCTATTCCTCCACAGCTGGAACTCCTCTCTCTCTTCTTTTCTCTGCTGAATTTTCTTCCCTTTATTTTTTTCTTCTTAAAACACACACACACACACACACACACACTCACACACACACACACACAAAACAAAACAAAAACCCCAAACAACCCCCCAGCTTTCTCCAAGACTCAGACCCACTGATTTCCCTCCCCCCAAAAGATGCTCTAATCTATTTATTTTTTTGGCCTCCTTTATAACATAAGCCAC